>VMDR010011176.1:0-29095 GCA_007922815.1 Macrotus californicus | reverse complement strand
GTTTGTTCTTTTTGTATATTTAGACACTGGTGTTCGGATGTGGCAAATAAAATGTTCGATCACCTCCATTAGAACTGTGCTTCAGAGTACAGTACAATGTATTTTTATCAAAGGAAGATAGCATCAGGCTTGATTAGGCTTCCATAAAACACGTGAGACAGAAGGATGGGAACTCTATAAATAAAAATTCACTGCACTGGGAAGCTTTGACCCTGGCATGATTCAAGTAAAAATTGCTAATGCTTAAGAAGACAGGTGCATTTTATAGTTCCCAAAATCGATTTCTCAAGAGTTTAGAAATAAATAGACCTGAAGAGTGATCGACGGTGAGGCTAAATGGAATGGCAATAGCATATCAGGTGCTTTAGAGATCTCCGTCATTTGTGCCAATAAGACGGGAGGGTACATTCAAAAGAGATTTGTTTCTGTAAATTAGAGCTTCTCTGGTTCCAGCTGGTGAGAGGGGGAACTATTGTGCTCTTCTGAGAATCTGGAGCACAGAGAGCTCTTCTAGGAAGCTTTAGGATGCCCTGATAAATGCTAGCTCATGATTTATCAGAGAGATAATAAATAAAATGTATAAATTATTAATTCACTTAAAATTGTATAGGATATTTATTTTCACTAAAGAATAAGGTTTAGCATCTGAGGTCAAATAATAACCCTCCACAAATAATAATATCTTCTCAGGTTCTCTAAAGTATATAGCTAACTATGACACAGGAAAATTAATTTTCAAACATATAAGAGAATCACCTACATATCTGCTCTTTTTCTTTTTCCTCTCTATCCATTGGTCACTTCCTGGTCTCACGTTAGTTATTTACTTTAATATTGTGTTACAATAGAAGGCAAACTCATGAGGCCGGGGCTTTGTTTCATTCGCTCAGATAACCCTACTTCCTACAAGAATGCTGAAAATACAGCAGAGGTGCTAACAAAATGTTTACATCAACAATTGGATGAACTTACTTTTCTCACTTTTGATTTCAATCAGTTGTCATAGATGTTATGATTTACTTGTGGAATAAAACTTGTTAGGAATTTTCACTGGCATATAAGCAAATACAATGACTGGATGTAGTTACAAAAGTTTACTATATGAACTAAACTGTACATTTAATGGAAACACAGCTTTGTTCATAAGTAGTATTGGACATTCCTCATGTTTGACTGTGTTCTGCTGCGTCCACAACTCAGGGTCTAATGCACGTTTAGGTGCATGGATAAATGAGAGAAAGTAAATAATTCTTATATAGGGAATATCATGGCAGAGCTTTTCCTTGTTATTTAATGTATATTATCAACCCCTATTCTATTATTCTGGTCCTCCAAGAACAGTAGGAACTAGAAGAGCTAATAATACTGGTCTAAGAGACTTCTACGTATTCTGTGAAGTAAATGCTTAAAAAAATTAAATTAAATAAAAAATCTCAAAGTGATTATTATCCAACAATCAAGACCTACTATTTTTTTTTGTTTATTCCCTTGATTTATTTTATGTATAGGATGAACATAATGACATGGTGTAAAACATCCACATCTCCATTAGCAACCACAGTTCGAAGTTGTGCAGTTCCTACAAAGTGTTTTTGCTGTCATTTATTTTCAGGGCTAAATCACAAGGAGCACAGCTGTTTTCTCTGGTCGCAGCCCGGCACACACTCCCGTTTCTGAATGGTCTGCTGTTTGCCACAAAGAAATTGGTTGAGTGAATTAGGATCGCTCGGGGCAAAACTTGTAGGAAACTACAAGTGATTGTTCAGATGGTGGCTGGTGAATGGTGTCACCTGCATAGACAAAGGGCAACCTGTGCAATGTAGATAGAATTGATATAATGCAAATGAAACACTTTATTTCACCAGCAGAGTAGGACCTGCATTGACATCAGCGTTGAAAGATATATGTACATGGTATTTGCCAAAACATTCATTAAAATGGAAATTGGATTTTCACTGGGAGGTAAAGAGGTAACAATCTGGGGCACATTTATTGTTGTATATATCCATGACAAGTGTCTGTAGTATAATTATCGCTACATAACCAGTTTTCTTACAACAATCAAAGGGCCCAGTTTTTCAGTGCAAAGCACAAAGACACACATTTATTTTTGTGAGACTTATATTAAGAAAAGATAGAGTTTTGCTTAGTTTGTTTATTTTAGTGTTAGCTACTGATAAAATGAACAACATATTTAAAGCCAAGCAATACAATGTTGTTTTATGTTCAGGACAGAAGCAGTGAACACATTTGGCTCTGGAGCACCCTGTATGACTATCAGGGTTTCATAGAAACTTTCTGTAATTAACTATTTGACTTTATCTGCCGATCAAAAGTACGTAATAAGAGTCTCAGATCACCACTGAGCACGCAGACAGCGGCTAGGCTACTCTCGTCCAGAAGCTACACCAACACTTTGAAGTTGCCAGGAAAAAGTTTATTCGATGCCAAAGCCAAAAGAAAAAAAAAATACTAACTGTGATCTAGAGTGACTCTGTGTTTCCAAATTTATTTTCATAAGTGTTCTTCCTGCCTAAATTGCCTTTGCCAAGCAGACTTTGTAAAGTGTTGACACCATGGCTTTTAAACAGCTGGGAAGTTTATCGTGATAACAGCCATTAAAAACGTCATGATATCTTTGCAGAAGGGGTGTCAGCCAGGCCAAAAGATCGTGAAGTCAAAAGGGTAAAATTCTAAAAACTGCCAAAGACTACATGACACACACTGGAAGTGAGAAACAATAGTCCTTGCAGGTTTTAATTTTAAATTGCTTTAAAAATACACCTATTAGTTATTAATTTTCAAATTCCTTTGAATGGGCAAGCTAAACTCAACAACACACGTCATATATGTAACCACAGAATCTTACCAAAAAACACAGGTCTTAATTTATGTGTAATCTCAAAGCTTCCAAGGTCTGTTGTATTTATTTAAAAATTTTCGGAAAAGTTTTATCACCAGAGCGGTCTTTACATCTTGGTTACAAAACCCCGGTATTGAGACTTGATCGCTGTTGCATAATGATTAGTATTTACATGCGCAAAAGGAAAATATGACATGTGAATATAAATATTCCCAAAGATGCCACTCCTCACTAGTTTTGTGATATTGAGCTAACTCTGGTAGCTTCCCTAACATGACTAACATTCTAAGTTATGAGCAGAGAGGTACAAAGATCTAAAAATGCAATTAACTCATCATCAACAATATTTTCCACTCTTGCTAATCAGCCTTGATATTAAAACCGTTTTCCAAGCTCTTGGACAAACATTTTGAACCACAGCAGTGAAGATGTCTTCCACCCAGCATCAGTCCCACGTTAAAAGAGTCGCATAACATAGCAAAAATATTGTGGATTTAGTCCTGGAAGGAGCCTGAGAAAGTCTGAGTATCCCAGAAGTGCATTTATTTCCTGTTTGATTCAATAGTCTTTAGGATGGTGTTTGTATTGGTTTGCTAGAGCGACTTTCACAAACGGGTGGTTTCAGCAGCAAAAATGTATCATCTCAGTTCTGGACGTTGGAGATCAAGGTGTTTACAAGGGTGGGTGCTTCCGGAAGCTGTGAGGAGGAATCTGTCCCACACCTCTCTCCCAGCTTCTGGGGCCCCCTGGAGACTTTGTGCATTCCTTGGCTTTTGCTGCCTCACCCCGATTTCTGCCTTCATCTTTGTGTGGCATTCTCCTTGCTTGTGTGGGCAGATCCCCCCACTTTGTGACACCACCAGTCCTATTGGATTAGGGACAAACTATGGCCTCACCTGAACTAAGTGCACCCACCATGACCTTGTTTACACAGAAGGGCACATTCTGCAATACCTGGGATTGTGACTTCAGCATATGGGTTTTGGGGTGCAGGATTCAACACCCCCCAGTGTTGTCATTGCTCTCCAACCCTGCTGAGTACAGAGGAGGGGAGGTGTCTTACAGCCACGCAGGAGGACACTCAGATCCCAAGTCATGTCTATTTCATTTTTCAATCTTGAAGACAGAATGTCTTTCTTATGCCCTCTTCAAAGCCTCCAGTCTCTCCACTTTTTACTTTACGAAGTAGGTGAAGTATGTTTCCAATTCTGATGAAAGGGGCATCACAATGCTGCCTTCACAAATGGAAACCCAGTCACCCTGAATCTGTAACATCTGAGCAGTTGCTTCTAATACGAAAACATTACATAATGGCATCACTCCTAATGGACTAAGCTGTATTTTAGGAAGCCCATCAATACGCAAATATCCTAACATCTTGCCACATATAAATAAAACCCTCTACAACACTCTCTTTTTATTTATAGACAACGGTGTGTTAGTATTTTATTTCAACTGCATCTATCACGGTTGAGAGCAGTAGCTTTTGGAGTCAACACATGCAATCTCTAATGAGTTATGATCAGAAAAAGTGATACAGATGTGCTGTACATCAATTTCTCCTTTCCTCATTAGCACAGCAGCTGTTTGCCTGACAGTGTGAATGATGTTTTAGTGTTTATTCTGGATCACGTTTATAATTTATGGAAGTTTCGGTTGGAGCGTCCCATATTCCTCTTTTGCTTTTCAAAGATAAAGCGCCATACGCACAATGACCAAACAAACAGCGAAAGCCGCACGATGTAAACGCATCCCCAAATAGGAGCGACAAATGACTATTTCAACGTGTAAATGCGTTATGATCTGTGAAAATCTGTGTGAAGAGCTCCGTAACGTGTTACCTAGAATACAATGAGGACCTATACAGCCTGGCTGTCTTAAGGAAACAATTCGTATTTCAAACATATTCCTGAGCGGAAGGTTTAAATTCCCCGTGCATACTGTTACACAAGGAACACTCATATAAAACCCCAAGTAAGACTTGTATGTGAAGGGGAGAGAAGTTTCTGGATTATTTCAATCTGCATGGAATGAAACAGTCTAGAAGTACCTGGAACATGGGAAGAATATACTACAGAGTAAGCTGCCTTAAATATCGTTAACCTACAATGCACAGTTTTTATTACTGGTACAGAAATGGGCATGCACATTCAGATAGAAACTGCAGTCTCAATTACACATAAAATGTACAGTTGTGATACAAGTAGTATTTGAATGAGGAAATGACACTTGCACACATTAAGTCAAAGTTATTCCGGATGCACTAAAGAGTCAATTTTAAAAAATCCTGGAATAATAGGGAAACATTGGGAATTTTTGCCTGCATTGATTGGTTCAACACAAAAAATAACTGGAACAAGTGATGACCAAGAGTAACCTGTCTGGACTGTGCAACTTGAGACAGGCTTCTTCCTGCTTTTAGGTCCCTGGCTTCCCTCCTCCTCGAGCATTTACTTTAAGGAAATGTGTTGCTCTAAGTCTTTTCTCTGTGCCTTTGAAGTGTAAATCTTCTTTAAAAAGCCTCTTGTCCTTTTTAAAACCCAGGAATGTCTTTCTCAAGGACCTGGGAGCCTTCCCTTTGAAATGTAATCATCCAGAAAGGTGGAACCCCAGAGTCTCAGTTTCTGAGAGGCTCTGAGACTAATTTCTGTGGAAAGGGGCACCTTGCTATAGGCTGTGGAATTACCTCTAGCCAGGAAGTTAAGAGAAAGTAATTTTTTTTTTTTTTTGAGGGGGAGATGAGGCCGCAGTAAAGCTAGTTAGCAAACATCAATGTAGGAAGATCTCTTACTCTTCGCAGCTCTTTAACCCTCCCACTTTCTGTTTTTTGTTCCAGTGGGAGTTGAGTATAGATTCCATTCTGGTGGCTATCTCCTGTTGCAATAGCCCTAAAAACGTCTTCCTTGTCCATTTAAATTTGCCTGGTTTAATTTTTGCCTGGGCACAGACTGCAGGCCAAGTCCAGGGGCTTGTGGTAATGGCTGCAAACTTGCAGGACAGATTAAAGCTCAGCTGTCTCACACATCAGCACACACACCGGAGCCCAGGAGGCTGGACTTGGACAGATGTGCAGAGCACAGTTATGCAGAATTCCCACCGGAGAGCTGCAACACCCATAGCATATCTTAAGGGCAGAGATAACAGCCGAACACAGGGAAATAGTTTGTAAGTATTTAGTGCCGAATGGGGCAGCTCTCTCTGTTCAGGAGAAAAGAAACATAAGTTTACACACACACACACACACACACACACACACACACACACACACACACATTTCCTGGAGTAGGTGAAAGAAGTAGCTTCTGAATTGGACTTGAGACTATGGAAGGTTTCCAACATAAAGTGTTATTTGTGAAAAATTAATTGCAATGCTTTGAACCCTGTCGTGAGCAGAAGATGTAACGCATTAATACTATTCTTTTGTTCTGACAATGCTTGCAAAGCTGTGTCAGCCTAATGGGTTTTGTTGAATATCACCACACTGTGCGTAGCAAGGTGAGTGGTTTGTGCCTGGTGCCAGCAGAAGAAGTTGCTTTTAGAAAAATAGTGGGTATTTTGATTAGGGCAAAAGTGAGCAAATTTTAAAGGAAGCATCCTTATAGATGGTTTAAAATAACATCAGTGACCAAATGTATCTGACCTTTGAATGTCACAAAATGTCATTCTAATCTTGAAGCATAGAGTGAGAATAAAGTTCCATTTGCCATGGTTAGAAAACGATGCATTTCTTTTAGTTCCTTATATATTACCATCATCAGAATACCGAGGAGAAGTCCATTTTTATGTGAAATAAAAAGGGCCACAAGTGCTGCTCTCTCAGAGCAATGATTTTTGGTTAAATATTCCCATCCTGTTTTGAAGGAGCAACTCCTGGATCCAAGGAGACTAGACTGTCGTTCCCAGTCCTGGTACCTGGAGAGGCTCATCCACCACAACAAAATAGAAACCACTCCACTTTCACATACGCACTGATTCCATCTTTTGTGCTGCACAGCATTTTATTTGGTGAGAATAAGAACAAAGAATTAAAAACATGGCTTGAGGGAACTTGAAGTGTGGCTGATAAAGAGAACAAAGCAAAACATAATACGCACTGCGTTATGTCAAAGGTTCTGTGAGGTTCTTCGACCTTCGGAGAACAGCTAATTACGTACAGGGTGAAGTCACTGTACAAGTCACTGCACAAGTTCATGCCTGCAGATCTTGCAAGTTGTTGCACATAAATAAGCAGAACCAGTGAGCACGTTTTATATTGGAGGCAAATAAGTACACATGCAGAGGGAAAAAGTTTAATGCCAGGCTATTTTAAGAAAAATGGCATATAACACGATTTAGTAAAAGGAGTGAAGGGAGAGCCAGCTGAACTTACTAGTCCTACATCCCAGAAACTGTGTTTCTAGGGGCTGTTATAGCTACTAAAGTCCAAATGCATTTTCCAAGCTCACACTCCTTACAGGTGGCTGTCTGCACTAAGACTTGAATTCAGGTTCATTGCTGGTTGTGAGTCTGTGAACTGCTACTCTGGTCATGTCATCGGTTCCAACATTTATATGTATTTTTTTTTTTTTTTTGTGTGTGTGTGTGTGTGTGTGTATTTATTTACTTACTTCTTTATTGCCATGATGAGTACTATTCAGGTGAGCCAGTAAAAGAAGGGACTTGACCAGTTCTAGATGACAAAGAATGATTCTTTTTTTTATTGTTGTTCTATCACAGCTGTCCCAATTTCCCCCATTGTTCTATATTTATAGAATATGATTGTTTCTGTCTGTTCTGACCCAGGTAACAGTACTATTAGAGAGTTAAAAGAAGGGAATTTGATAGATTTGTATCTGTGTGGGTGCAGCATGTCTGCACATCTTGGCTAAAGCAATCTGATCGTTTGTGAGCTAGATGCTTTTCTTAGGTCCGTTATTTTGTCTGTAAACACCATGGATAGTTCTGGGGAAAGAGTTTTAATATACACATACAGTAATCAGTGAGGGACAAAACCTAAATTACCTAATGTCGCAATGCCACTTACTTTATATGTTCAGTGTAATTTGAAACCCATAGATATTAAATATTTGGAAATGTACTTATAACTCTGTATTTCCCTAAGAAACCTACTAGGAAATAAACTACAATTGATTCATTAGGACATGTTTTCAAGAATATGTTCTTGTTCTTCCATTTACTTCTTGTAAATTAGTATTTATAACAAAAAGTAAATTCTAGAGACAAAGCCTGGAATTACAAATAAAAAGATTAGAATCCACCAGGATGATCTTCCCAATAACTGATAAGGCAATTTAAATATGAACACATGATGAACTAAGAAATGTGAGTCTCAGAATCATGTTTTATATTGTTAAAATTAGGTCCACCAAAGAGAGGGAAAAAATGGAATTGGAGTGGTTTGCTGAGAGAGGAAGTGCAGGCACCGGCGCCTGTGTTGGCAGAGATAAGCTCAATGCAGAAAGAGGGTGTGGGTTCCTTTGAACACTTGTTTCCCTTCGGTTTCTAAATGACACCCGCAGGTCTGTCTCACCGAAATGAGGAATGTGCCGTGGAGTGCGGGAAGTACAGCACCAGAGAAATTCTTTTCCTGATTATGTCAAGATTAAAAATTGCAGTTTTAACACACGGCCTGTGTGTGCCGGTTTCTGAACGTCAGCTTCCACACGGCAGGATGGATAAAGGGGAGAGGGACGGGACTCCACAGACAGGGAAAAGTAACTCGACGTAAACAGAAATGTGTTTTCCCGACAAGGAACATACCACTGTCCCTACTTAAAACACACACATCATTACCCATCCAATCTTAAGTTATTTCTATCCTGCTTTTCAGTGTTACTATTAAAATTTTCCAATTTCATATGTGAAATATGTATTCTTAGAAACAGGCATAATAATTACATTTAATACTGTCATAATTGTTTACAGCATAATTCAAGGTATTGGCATAAAGTTTAGTGAGCATTTAATGTCTATTAATTAAATGAGAGAAAGATTGATTTTAACTTTGTGGTGTTTATATATTCAAATTGCGGAAGTTAAATCAGTAGCCAGATGATTTGCCGTACCAGGACGGTTTTACAGGTCTATTTTTACAAAGTACATCCTACTGTTAACTCTCTGTGCTTTTATTACATACGTCACAGTTGTAAAATTATATTTAATGTGTATTTAACCTTTGTGGATACAAAAATTAGCTACTGAATATTGATTTTACATATTTGCCAAAGTAAAAGTTTTGGGTGGTTCAACGGGGAAGTTTATTGATTACTTAGAACAACTTCTCAGAGAGAGAAAAATAGGGATAACTCATGTTATGCTTCCCAATTCTTTCTAAAATTTCATATTTACACAGAGCTGCATGTAAAATTTGTTTGTGTCAATGACTAAGATAAATGAGGGGTAAGAAGTGATGTCAGGAAGAACAATATCAGATTGGTGTCTGTTTTACAGGTATTCTCATACTCATTCTAACTAATGGTCTCCTAACTATGCTTAGAAATATATATGCTCTCAGGTAGTGTCTAACAGTTCACAGAAATGCTCACTGGAAAGGAGAGAGCCTCTCTAGGTGAGCCAAATATGCATACTTTCATTTTTTTTTATCTTAGCTATATATTACCCTCTGTGAGTTTACTTCTATAAAAATCTTCCTTTGTCTTCTCTGACTCTAGGCCATAGTCTCTCTCATCATCAGGCAATTTATTTATTTTCTCATTCAATAAATGTGTTTTTGGTACCTCAAACATGCTCGACCTCATGCCAGGAAGTACAAAGCTGAGTAAGGCAGACACAGACCCTGAATGCACAAATGCCCATTTTCACCTGCTAGAAACAAAGCCCACCGAGCTGAAGGCCGCTAAAGGTTACTTCCCTGACCAAGAGTGAAGAATGTGACATTAATTCCACATTTATGATATGATAGATGTTAAGTGAGACTTATACATAAAATCATTTAATCTCCGAAACATCTTTTTGAGCTAAATTTTTTTAGCACCACTTTCAGCTGAGGAAACCAGGGTTCCAAGACCCAAAACGATTTGCTCCATGTCCCCACACTGGCAAAGAGGGAGCTCCGTACAAATTCTGTTTCCAGCCCTTTCAAACACAACTTCATTAGATCAAGAATCACTGTAAGATGGCGGTCTGGTGTGTTTTACTGGGCAGATAATTTCAGCAAATGACAACTTCGTTGAGAAGACTTCCTTTTAAAAATGGATTCCCCCACCAGGATGTTGAGAAGAATATTTAAATGAGGTCTCTAAACTTAAGAGACCAGAGAAATGAAGTGACATTTACACACAACAACATCAGCGTCTTATGCCATGCTGTAAGTCTTTCCTGAGTTATAACTTCCTGAGATGCGACCAAACCACATACCCCCTCATGGCTGGAAGTTCCTGAATCAAACCAGAGCCCCACAGGCAAGCCGAGACTTCCAGGCTGGTGAGACCCATCACTCAGACTCAACTGAGCTGACTTAGGTTTTGTCTCACAAGGGAGCCAAGAAGCAAGCAAGGAGACCAGGATGGGTGTGTCTGGAGTAAATGAAACTACAGTGCTTTCCTTTATACCATGAAACACCCCAAAATCAGTGGTCTCAGCAGCCACATAGCGTGAGGATTATTACATAGCAGAGGGCCCTGGACCACCAGCCTGCTGACTTCCTCTAGCTTTTTATTGAGCTTGGTTGCCTCAACCCTCACAGTCCACCTTGTGGTGGAAATAGCATTTGCCCTTGGGTAGGCTTCTGTTCTGTTTTCTGCAGCACCCTTGGGCCTGCCCTGGGCTTGCACGCAGGTACCTGCGCGACCTTGGAGCTCTGGGGTAGGGCAGCAAGCTAAGCCATGGCACATTAATACACTGATGGGAAAGATCTCAGAAGCCAGGCAGTTAAAACGGTTGTCAAGAACAGATAAATTAGTACAAAAATTGAAACCAGGCATTGGAAAAGGAGGTGAGACAATGGGATTTTTAAGCAGGAGAGAGAGCAGCAAAAGCCTTACATGTACAATTGCCAAAATGAAATCCTGCCAGAGCACTGAGGACTTTCAGACAATCGGGTTACTTACTTACTCTTTTATTTCTGGCTAATGCGCATGTGTTCTCTGATTGGGCAAGCATGAAATACTTGTTCGTGATTAACACATTAGTCCGTACAATCTAATACTGTCCCTCTCACTGCATCTTCCCATTCTTCACAGGTGAGCTTTATCGAAGAAGGTCATTAATCCTTTGTATTAAATGGGAATTTTTCTAGTTCGTGAGCATCAAAAATGCTCTCAGACAATGGCTCTGTAGTTTTAGAAAGTGAGAGTGGGAAGTCAGAGTATTTTCAGAAGCAATAGTTGGGTCATAGCTATGAAAGCATATTTTGTGTTCATGTTTGCCCCCAAATACTTCTGATATACAATGCACATTGCTAGTGGACCTTGTGTATGAAGCAGACAAATCATAAAATTGAATGCCATTTCCTCAAATGATGGTCAGTGGTCTGAGGCAGACTCCGTTCAGGGGAGGGGACATGCATCCTGGTCATGTAGCATGCACCCCACCTGCAAGCATTCCACCAGAGGAAATTAGAATGAGTGAAGTGTATAATAAAGTCGGATATAATATAGTTGGGTAGCTAGAAAGATAAAATAATAGGAGTAGTGAATGATTACATAAGTGATACATTTTTGGTAGGCACCTTTCTAAGCTTTTAACACACACAAAACATGTGTGTGTGTGTGTGTATATATATATATATTCATACACACATACACCATACATTTATATGTATACATTCCTTCACATTTAAGGTTCATAACGACTTATGGAACAGCTGCTTTTATAGTCTCTGTTTTAAAGGTGAGAAAACTGAAGTGCGGAGAAATTTTGTTACCCGCCCAGAGGCAAAGAGGTGGTAAGTGGGGGAGTCTTGTTGGAGACTGTTCCCCCGGGCGCCAGCACCCTGCTCTGAGCCAGCCCCACGTGCTGCTGTTGCTCAGCCATGTATCGTTCTGCAGAGGCAGACATAAACACCGGTGATACCACTGGAAATATAAAACATAAGAGGGTCTACAGAAACAGGTGTATCGAGCCAGCCTCCCTTCCTACATTTACCTGGGACAGTCAAGGAAAGGTGATCCCCAGGGAAGAAAACTCACAAAAAAAGTATAGAAGGTTGGGAGGGCTGAGGGAGTTGGGGCACATAAAATATTCCAAAAACCAAATTGGAGATATATATGTGTGTGTGTGTATCTCAGATTTATTTTAATAAATATATGATTTTTGGCCTGGCTGGTGTGGCTCAGTGGATTGAGCGGTGAACCAAAGATTCACCGGTTCAAGTCTCACTCAGGGCACACGCCTGGGTTGCAGGCCAGGTCCCCAGAAGGGGGCGCATGAGAGGCAACCACACATTGATGTTTCCCTCTCTATCTCCCTCCCTTCCCCTCTGTCTAAAAGTAAAACTAAATAAAATCTTTAAGGAAAAATAAATAAATAAATATATGATTGATTTTAGAGAATTTACCAAGTAAAATGTCCATTTATTTCTGTGATGTATTTTATAAGCAGACAGTAATTAAAGCTAGGTCAAAACTTTTATAAGACACAAAAAAGTGATCCGTCCAATTGTAAATCACCTTCAAGACCGAAGTGCGTCTGCCCCTAACGTGTGTACATCACTGCTCCAAACCACAAAATCAGTTAGATTTTTGCATTTTTCAGAGAGGTTTATGGAATGGCAATTGCCTGAATTGGACAAATAATTTTTTGATTCACAAGAATTCCCCATCATTTTACAAAAAAGATGATTTAAAATTTATATTTACTATGAGAGCCTTCCCATTTTTATGCAGATTGGATAATTTACATAGTCTTTTATACATTTCTTTCCTGCATCATTACTTTTTATATGCTCCAGAAGAGTAAGCAACAAGTTTATTTTATTCACTGCTATTTTTCACTAGCACTGAGCCTGACAATAAATATTAAATTAACTGAGTTCAATTAAGTGTAATTTAAGGAGAAAGACCCAGGGAATGAACAGTGTACCTGATTTTCATTTTAAAGTGAGGAGATGCTCTAATTATGAGAGTTTTATCTGTCATCATCAGCATAGGCTGATTCTTACTCATAAGCAGTCACGGAGCCTGACCCATCGGAGCAACTAATTAAATATTCGCTTATCAATTTATTTATTCTCTAAACAGAAAATTAGAATGTGACAGAGAGAAAATGGGGACAACTGTACTTGAACAACAATAAAAAAAATAAAATTAAAATTCAATCAATTAAAAGAAAAGAAAACTAGAACTTGAAATTTAAAAATATTTGATGTCTTCTACATAGTATATCTTGTGGAGAATACAACAAAGCCAGCTATAATGAATGAAATATACATTTTAATTCATAATCTAAGTATAAGACTTTATTTTATAAATAAATCAATACAAAAAATGAAGGAGGTTAAAAAAACATACTCATGTATTTTAAATGTAAGTACAATGAAATATAAACATAATGGGATCAGTCTATATCTTAATCATTCCCAGTGGCGCTCTCAATTTCCTGCTGGGTGCGACATGATGATGATAAAGGGAAACAGTGACTCGAGAGGGCGAACACCGCTGTATACGTACAGAAGTGGACAAAAGTAGGTCTGCAGCTGTGCGTACAGGAAACAGTTTATTATTCTAGTATTGCTTAGTAATTATCGTGCTATTTATTTGTGTTATAACCATCAACCCACTTTTCCCTGCCCTTTCATTATGTAGCTAAAATACACATTTAAGCAGATGGTTCAAACTTTTACCTTTCAAAATCCTCTTTTCCATTTCATTATTCATAACTCACCCCACCAAAACGAATTCCTCTACATACATGCTACGTGAGCAGTTTGACCCAATACTTTCTCCTGGTGAGAACTGCTCCATGCCATCTCCCTTCGCCTCCCGTCTGGCATGCTGCCTGGGGTCCTCTGATGGCCTCATTGGGGCCTGAAATCAGGACCGTGCTGCTGACCTGCCCAGGAAGCTCCTGTCTCACCCTCATCACAGGCAATCAGTGCAGAGAAGAGTCTGCTGGCCCGCTGGTGGGGCAGGGGAGCTGCAAAGTGTGGTCTTGCTCTCCTGTTAGGGTTCTACCGTGGAAAACGCCCCTCTCCCCAATCTATAATATATAGAAGTTTGGAATCTCAAAACTAATAGGTCAAAGGAAAATCTTTTTGCAGGAGATTTTCACCAAACTGATTTCAAAGACATCTCCAAAACCAAATCATCAGTCTTAACAGCCACCTCAAGCCCCCTCCTTCCACAGTCCGAAGGTGTCCATCTCTACCCTTCACTTAATCACCCAAGTTCGATGTTTCTCCAGTGTCCTCCCTGGCGGCCTACCAATGAAGTGATTCTCTTGGTTAAAATGATATTATCTTATTTATCGTAATTTACTAAGATTAACCTAAATTCTTAGAATTCCAGCACAAATCTGTGCCTTTCTTTTTCATGCAAAGCCTGTGTAATTCCCCTAGAGACTAAGGTTCACGGACATCGATGTTTTGTGCCCTGTGCACTTCCTGTTTCCACGCTTATGTGCCTACTTGCTTCCCTGTAAAACAACATTCTCTGGAGTAATTTAAATCAGTTGCAGAGCAAGGAATAGAAGATAAGCCATTCGTAGCAAGTGGAATTTAACTATACACATCATGTTCTCACTGGCAGCTGAAATGACTCTGATTCTCTTTTTGAAGATTTAGCAAGTCTTAGTGGCGCATTAAATACTTTTCCCCGTTGACACAACCCAAAACACTGCAGCCCGCTTGAAAAGTGAACAGGTGTCTGCCTGCCTGTGGGGTTAAGTGTTTTGCCACTTCTCTGCATGTGCAACATTTTAACTTCTTGCTCACCCTCAGGAGGATATTGTCCTTCACTCTGGTTTCACACAGATTCACAGGGAGGCACCTGTTTGATTTTAAGGCTTATATCCACAGAGCATAGAATTAGACTGCTAGATTTTTTATGTGTTTTTTTTTGAGACTGCTAGTTTTATTAAATTGATTATAGTTCTTAAAACGTCCTGGGACTGATCTTACATACGCACCAAGTCTGAAAGCAGACACTGGAAGTCTGGGGAGGCATCGCCCACTCATGAAAGGACCCATACTGTCCTGCATCTTTGTTTAGATGCCCATGGCTTGTCCCCATTGGTTGATATCGCCCCATTCCCTCCTGCATCACACTTTGAAAGCTCTCAGAGCTGTGAAGAGGTTGGGATCTTGCCGCATTTGCAAGCTGACAGTCCCTTCCGTGGGTGCTGACACCAGATGCCTGTGCGAGGGGGCCTGGACCCCTGCTGCTCACAGCTTCGCAAGCAGGTCAAGTTTCAGGTTTGCATTCATTTCTGTCATCCTCCAGAGCCCAGGAGGGAGTCACAACAGACTCAAACGTGTCCCTCCACTGCCCCAGTTTTCAGACGATAACATGTAAAATATTCTGAATTTTTAGGAGAAATAGAGTATTCAACGCTTTCCAAATTTGTTTGAAAAGTGATTAAAAATAAAATCTCTCTCTCAAACACAATAGAAATTGGAAGAACATCGGCTGGGAAACGTGACTGCACATTTTTATTATAGTTGCAAATATGTGCTAACCATCCCTTTTTCTTCTATTTCTAGCTACTGATAATTTTAAATAGAGGAGAGGTTATTAGATTTAAATATTTAAGAATATCAAAAATAAATTTTAAACTTTATACTTGTGTCGGTTCTTTTACAGCTATAATTTATAGGAATCCATTTAGCCTGCTCCATTTTCAAATGACCCCAGGGGAACATGTGGTGTTTAATCATGCATCGCACCCTGATACCACCCTTTGAACACAGGGGCCTGGTTAATACATGAAGTAGCAGCGATGAGGACCTTCTATTATAAAGACTTCATTTTCACGTTAGGCCTCACAAGGCAGGTGACCCTTCCCTTGGAGAGTAACTTAAAATTCCTCTTCTTTGACACGGTCGAGGTTCCTGGAGTCTATTCCACTGAAAATGTTCTTTCCCATTACGGCAAACGCATATGTCTATCCTTAGGGAGTCTCCAGGCTTGGATGTTCGTGCTGAAGTCAAGTCAGCGCTAGCGTTCCATTAAAATAATACTTATTAAACACTGACTGTATGCTAATCAGTTTCTTATTGCCTACATGTTATCACAAACTGTGAAAGGGAACACAAATGCCACTGAACTGAGGACCTGACACAAAAAGGTGGTGGGTAAAGCAGGTGCCGGCCCTTCCAAATTTCAAACCCTGGCATCTTGACTCCAAAAGAAGATTTTAAGAACCTAAGTGGGGGAGGGGACAAAAAAAGGGAAGCTAGACAGCCCACAATTATTACTGTGGTTGCTAAAATTAAAGATTACTTGCTCCTTACTTTGGGGGAATTAAGATTACTCATAACTCTAATTATTTTTTGAGTTTGTGTTCAAGATGTATTCAGATATTTTCAACAAACCTTTCTGGTGCTTTCCTCATGCCTTAAGGTAAAAAGTTCCATCAGATGTATGTTATAAAATACCCTAGTCCGATTGTTCAAAACTTTAGTATTTAAATCAAGTTTCTGATTCTAACAGTGAAGTAAGAAGAAAAGCAGATGTTACGTAATTAGGAGAGCTTGTCAGGATTCTGTACTGTACATTTCATTGTGAATTTCTATGATAAATATAGGCTACATCAGCAAGATTGTTTAAAATTATTTTCGGTGTATTTTTGGTCATACAAATATTTAATGATTTAAAATGTTTCTCACGTCAATGTTTCTCTCCCTCTCTTTCTCCATCCCTCCCCCTTTCTAAAAATGATAAGTAAATACATTTAAAAAATCATAATAAATAAAATGTTTATAAAATATGTAGCTGTAGCTAGTTCACTAAATAATCTTTCTCTATTTCATACCTATCATCTATTGGACATTGCTATTTTTTTGTCATGAAAACCAAAATACATTGAAAAGTAGAAGTGTTTTACTAACTGAGAAACAGAGATATTTTGGTGCCTCATCAATTATCAAGATGTAATATCTATGCACGTGCACAAGATAGAGGGCCCTGAATGTTTACATAGGCCAATTGCACAGTGTCCTCAGGAAAGGTCTGCTCATTTTTGGTATGTCCCTAAGCAAAGGGGTGTCGTTACAATTTTACATTTTGATAACCAGTTATAATCTCAATAATTATATGAGTATGTATGTCCCTAAGTGGAATAAAACTCTGTAAGAGGAAAGATTGTACGTGTACTTTAAATCACTCTCCACGGGCTAGGGCATTGTATGTAATCAAAATTCATTTACTGAATAAATGAATAAAGTTAAATCAGAGAGAAAAACATTCAGCGAGAGGAGTCTTTTCCTTCCTGAGACTTCCATTTACGTGGGCTTCCCTAAATTAGAACACTGCACCACAATTTTATACCATTCCACAAAACCTAGGGATACATGCCCGTATTTATTATGCCATTTTTTTAACAACCTAGAAACTTGGTCAAGAATAAATGTTATTTGCATTTTAAAGGCCATGTGCTGAGTAATGCAGCCTCCTGCCCCTCTGCACTATGCCAGAGTTTGCACTCCAGTAAATGTGACCAAAAAAGACAAGAATAACAATTCATTTGAGCTATATGCTTGCAATTCACACACTAAAGTTAAAAATCCGATTACTTGCTCAAAATAGATATATTTATAGTACATTTAATCCTGAAACTCACTACTAAGTATTAGGCTGAGTTATATATATGACCTTTATCGGATTATGCAATTTCTAATACTAATTTGTTAGAATTCTTACAGAAATGAGGTTAAGTTCTCATACAAATGGAACTTTAACGAACCATGCTTCCTGCATCTAGTGAATGAGTGTTTCCTGTTTCTATTTATTCTGCTAATGGAAGGAAGAAAATTGATTGATTTTTAACATGTTACACTGACCTTAATTCCCTAGAATAAATCAAACTTGGTTATACTATAATTTTGGCACATGGCAGAATTTGGTTGTTAATATTTCTCTAGGATCTTGCATAGATATTAATGAACAAGTTTGGCAAATGAACTTCCTTTTATTTTTATTTATTTTATCTAGTACTATTGAAATATAATTGACAAAGTAAAGCTGGACATATTTAATATGTATAGCATGATGGCTTCATTGCATATACATTTTGAAATGATTACTACAACCAAATTAATTAACACATCCATCACCTTCACATTGCTACTTTTTAATTTCTTCGTTGCAATGAGAACACAATATCTACTCTCGCAGCATATTTTAAATATAAAATATAGTATTATTAATGATAGTCAATGTGCTGTAATTAGGGTCCCAGAACTATCTTATAACTGAAATTTTATACTGTTAGATCAATATCACCCCTTTTAATACCCCCCACCCCAGCTCCTGATTATCTGGGATAATTCTTGGTTTCAGACAAGTTTTAGGGTATTTTTTCTATGTCTGTGAACAATGCCATCAGAAACTCAACAGGGATTCCATCCGGTGTGATGTTAGTTGTGAACTAACCAGTCACAGGACTGGTGTGTTCTTCCACTTCCTTGAGGTGTAGAGTCTGGTTGGTAACTTGTGGTCTTTCCCCTTTTGCAATGTGGCCATTTGTCACTATAAACTCCCCTCTTAAAACGCTTTTCTGGCGCCCATAAGTCTCATGCTCTGTGCTCAGCTGCTCTGTCTCAAGACCCCCTCTTGTTTCCCTTTGGACTTCTTCGACCCAGGGGCTGCTCAGGAGTGAGCCATTAGATTTCCACATATCGGCTGATTTTCCACTTTTTTTTTCTCTATTGATTTCTACTTTCATAGAATTGTGGTAATAAAAGATGCTTGATGTGATTTCAATCTTCTAAAATTTATTAAGACTTGCTTTGTGACCCCAAATACGACCAATCACAGCCAATCACAGAGAAAACTCTGTGTGTGTCCTTGAGAAGTGTTGGCTCCGGGGCCTTTGGGTGGCATGTTCTGTGAATACCTGTGAGGTCCATTTGGTCTATTGTGTTAGTCAAATCCACCGTTTCCTTATTGATTTTCTGTCTGGATGAGCTCTCCATTGTCGAAGGTGGGTTATTGAATTCCCCTCCCACGATTATATTGCTGTTTATTTCTCCTTCACTTCTGTCAATACATACTGAAAATATTTGGGTGCTCTAATGTGTAACTCACCATGGTTCTGGGACTCAAGAGGAGGCACGCCTGCCTGTGCCCTGAGTAAGGCTCACAGACCCCAGTCCCAGGCTTGAACCTTGGCACAGCGAGGGACCTGGATGCAGCTACTCTCCACTCCATTTTCGGAGCCCCTGGAGACAGGCCAGCCAACCCCCCGGTCTGGCAGCAGGTCACGATGTGGCCCTGGATCTCCACTCACTGCGTCTCAGCTGCAGTTAGTCAGGGAGTGGTTCTGAACACCAGGACCTGGTGGGACACCTGCTGTCCTTGCCTCTATGGCCAGGCCCAGAGACCTTGGTCCATCATGGACCCTGAAGCAGTTCCGGGAGCTCCGTCAGAAAGCCCATGTTACATACCAGTGACCCTCCTATGGGCTGGTCTTTGAACTACAGTTTTGCTGACTGTCCCCTGTGAAGGGCTCAGGCTCTGTTCTACAGCTCCGCCTGCCATCCATGTTCTCATCTCCTCTGCTCTAACTTTAGAACTGGCCCAGGCCTCAAGGGAGAGAGTGCCTGAACGTTTGCTTCCTCCTGTCTTCGAATTCTGCATGCCTGGATTCCTTGCTGCCTGGCTGGCCCTGCGGCACCTTCTCACAGGTGTTGGTTCCAATGTGTCTATTCTCTCTAGGTATTTGGGGTGAGTGTGTTCACGCGAAGTGCATCTACGATCACTAAATCCAGAAATCTGTCCTCCTTACCCAGATTTTGGGGGGTGAACTTTACTGAGAGGGGAGAAACTAGAACAGAAAAGTACTAGTTAGGCATTATAACCAACTCCAGCTTAAACAAGATAAATTTGAGAGCTCCATGGAATACACCGATAGAACGTTCCAGATGGCGGTGGGCTGTCCAAGTTTATCACTTGATGATTTTTTATGTTATAGATTTAAGTTGATGATTAAGTCCAGTGAAATGTATAAATTTTATAGAAATAGAGCTTGAGATACCAAAGGCAAAAAGGTTTAGAAACAGGCTGTATCAAATAGCAAAATTTAAATTCTAGAGCAGAAGAAGGAAACACTAAAGGGAAATGTTAAGGAGTAAACAGAGAGGAAGAAGTAAAAACCGGAACATTATGTTGTTTTGTAAACAAAAAGAAGAAAAATATTTCAAGGAGGGTAGAATCATCAGTGTGGCAAATGAATCAGACATTTCAGTAAGAAAATCTATGGATCAGGGAATTGCTCATGGAGATTTTCCATTAGAACTGTGGCTGGAGAACTGAGAGGAGCAGGGCAGCAATGAGTGGGATTCTCTAATTTCCAGCAACTTGGTGAACTACAAAGCCTTAAAAACCCCCTACTCTAAAACACCAAATAATATTGTGTGCAATATAACAAGCATTGTTTTAAATGCATAAATGAGTTTGCAGGAATATGAGAAAAAATCCCTAGAGGCTAGAAACAAAAAATAAAACTGGAAAGAAGGCTGTGAGTTGAAACAAAAACCCCTGGTGCCCATCTCTGTGACAAAAGACTTGCACTGGAAATGCTGCAGAAAAATATTACAAAATACAAATACATACGAGACAACTCGAGGAAATAAGTAACACCCCACAAACAGATTTATTAGGCAGAGTTAACACGGAAATTAGACTGACATGTTTAAAAGTGCATAGCGTTAAAAAGGAAGGCTGGAAAATAATGAGCTGAGCTCAGATAGAGGGAATAAGAAAAAGATAAACAAACCCGATCCACAGGGAGAAGGAAGAGGAAAATACAAAGTTCAAAGACAAAGTTAATAAATGGAAAATAAATTGAGATTAAACATAACTAAAAATTGTTGTTTGAAAAGATGAATATAAAACTTTCTCTTGTTTGGCAAAAAAAAAACCCTCTACTTTTTATTATTAAATTTATTGGGGTAAATTGGTTAATAACATTACATAAATTTCAGGTGTATAACTTTTTTTTGTATTTTATTTTTTAATTGTATTTTATTGATTATGCTATTATAGTTGTCCTGATTTTTTCCTCTTTGCTCCCCTCCACCCAGCACCCCCCACTCCCTCAGGCAATCCTTCCATTATTCATGTCCATGGATGGTGCATCTAAGTTCTTTGGCTACTCCATTTCCTGTGCTGTCTTTGCATCCCCATGGCTATTATGTAGCCACCTATTTGTACTCCATCCCCTCTCCTCTTCACTCATTCCCTGACAGCCCCCTCCCATCTGGCAACCACCAAAACTGCTCTCTGTATCCATGATTCTGTCTTTCTTCTTCTTCTTTGCTTAGTTTGTTTTTTAGATTCAATTGTTGACACATTTGTGTCCATTGCCATTTCATGGTTCATAGTTTTGATCTTTTTCTTAACCAAGTATCAGATGTATAACTTTACATTACAACATCTGACTACTACTCTATTGTGCTCACTGCCCAAAGTCAGGTCTCCTTCCTTTACCTTGTATTTGAGCCCTTTATCCTCTTAACGCTGTAATAGCGTTACATCTTCGGGATCTTCTTCTCTCTTCTCAATATTCCACCACAGATCTAATGGGCATCACCTGCAGTATGTTTTTAAGTGCCAACTCACAACGATTTGTTAGGTAAGTATTTTCTCCGAAGTTTCAGAGGATACAACAAACAAACCAGCAAAAACTGCCTCTGTTGCACACCCTAAACAAAATTTTAAAAATTGAAGGTGATCAGGGTATTCTTAAAACGGCGATGGCAGAGGAAGAGAAGTTAGAAGCCATATACGTCGACGCAGTCGGCCTGTTATTTTAGAATCTGCCCAGCGCACACTCAGGGGGGCGGTGCTCATCCTTGGAAGGCTGTCCCCATTTCTTCCCACTCCCGCCATATGGAGACCCATCTGGCTGCAATCGCCTGCATGTCCATCCTGAAATGTCGCCTTTCCAGGGGAGCCCTTCCGACCAACCATCATGTTCTAAATGTAACGGCTCTCCTTAGTGCTTCGTGCCTGTTCCAGCTGTGTTTTCGTCCCACCACAACTGGACGTCCTAATTGTATGTGTTTGTTGTCTTTGCGCCTCACTAGGTTATAAATCAAAGCAGGCGCTGTGTGAATTTTATTAGCTGTTTTGTGCCAAACCAGTATAAGAGTGCCATGGAGGTGACAGGAACTCAACTAGTATTTCTGAACGGTTCCATACAGAGAACAATGTGTACTCACTGATCACATCGTACTTTTGGAGAAGCTTTTACACCCTCATTAACGTAAAGAAAGGCTGTCCACTCTGTGATAAGCTGCTGAAACCCACAGGTGCATTTCCAATGTTACGGTGAAGGGTGCTCAACAACCATGAGCACGACATAAGGAAAAGGCAGAGAAGACAGGTTGAAAGAAAAGTCCAGCCGAGAATGGAGGGCGTCTTCTCTCCACGCCTAAGCCTGAGCCGCTTGCTGCCTTTGCTGTGTTTATGCGAACAGTGTTTCCTGCCCTTAGGGCCTCTGCTTGTCTCTGTCAACTAACGGAGTCCTGTCTGAGTCCATCAGAATTATACAATATGCTGTAAGAATGTAAAACCATGAGGCTTTCTGTAACTTGTAGTATATCTGAAAAGTAAAAATTAAATTGAAACTAAGTAAAATGTACAGCTAGTGAAACCCGCTGGAGTTCCATGCTGTTGTTCCCTGGAGCAGCTGCACCAGAACTATTTCGTATCTGCTATCGGGGAGGTGACTTGGCAGGAAAATTTCATGCGTGTCCACGTGTGTGTATTTGGGGTGGACAGTGTGGTGTTTTTATGCGAGAAAACCTTGTACAATAGTCATATGTAGCATTAATTTTTCAGTATGTTTCTTCATTTTCTTCATCCAAAAGGTAGGGTCCATTTCCCTAACCCTTCTGTTCAAGCTGGCCTTGTGAGTTAGCAGAATGTGTTAGAGGTAACATTGTTCCAACTTTGAGTGTCAGCACCTGGAGACCCAGTGGGCTTCTTCTCTCCAGCTGCAGCCCTGTGGGCCCCCCAACCCCCGTAAACAGGCCTAGGTCAGCAGGCTGAAGCCCGTGAGGCAAGGGGAGGAGGTGTGTGCACACCAGCCTGAAGCTTGCCAACTCCCAAACCTGGGAGACAATGCTCCCAGGTTCGGTCACGTACCCTATGGACAGCAGAGCACAGGTGCATGGGATGAGCCCAGATGTGACCACAAACGTGGCCCATCTGACCTGCACCCGCCGAGCTACATGAGGGGCCGTGGTGTGAAGCCCCTGCATTGGGAAGTAGCTTCTGTGGAACAAGAGCTGGCTGTCCAGACAGAATATCAAAGCTCTCTGATGCTCCCAGACATCACGCGAGAAGCTGGCCGTGCCAGCGGTCAGTCTAGAGAGTGGATTAGATTTCAACAACAATTCATAGAAGAAAATCAACTCATTATTTTTCAGCTAATGACATGATTTTTAATTAAACTTTTCCCAGAAATATTAAAGTTGTAGTGTTTAGGGGGGTTAAGATGGATGTTTATAAAAGAATGTGGAAAGATTATTTATAAAACCTAATAAACAGTTTTTGCCCTGCATAACCGAAACTGTCCCCATGATTTAACCAACTTAATTTTAGTAAGACCCTAGAAGAGCATTGCATATAATTTATGCTAATAATAACAAAAAATAACACAGAAAGGAGCTCACGAGGCTGAAGGAGGTCACGCACTCAAAAAGGCAGGCCCCGTGGGGACTGCGGGAGAGACAGACCATACTTGACCCCAGTGAGAATGCTTTGTGGGTCAGGAAAGATGGAAAAGTGGAATCTGCATCATCTTGAGGATTGGGTTCAGGGAGAGTTGGGAGTTACCTTCTAACAGGGGTCTGAGGTATACATTCAATAGAGAATGGTGTAAACACAGCTCGATAACAAAACATCTGTGTGCCTTGGGTTATTATTGTACAGAAGGGCATCACTACATATTTTAAAATGCTCTTATTGTTAAAACAGTTAAGCTTTTAAAAACCTATCATTTTCCTTTTAAGCTCCTTCAACACTTGAAGGAAGCTAATTTTCAAAAGAAGAAATGTTATTTTAAACTAATTTTATAATTTCACATTGTGATGTATATTTAAAAGAACTTTTGGAATATTGGTCATCTAATACTCTGTAGTAATAGAACTGTTTTGCATTAAATCATGCCTTATCTATTTCACAAAACATATTATTTTCTAAAGAAACCAGTTTATGCAAATAAGAGCAGGATTTAGTGCAAAGCAAAACATGTATTTCTCTTCAAATTGTTCTTACGTAGAAAATAGAAAAGTATCTCAGTGAAATGAAAGATCAGGATTCACTGGATATAGTCATGACTTGACTTCGAATGACATTTAATATTAACAATGCACTCTGTTACCTGAAGATGAACACTGTTCATTTTGTCTCATTGTTATGACTAGACTTTTTTTTATAAATTAGAGGATGTCATGTAGTAACTGCTGAATTTGCAGATGTTGAGAAAAAATGTGTAAATTCGCAGTGAGCATTTTCATCAAGCTGAATAAAGGTGTCGTGCATTTCCTTGGAGTATAGAACAGATCTGCCCCATAACCGGTTCATTCCTCCACTGAATGTTGTATTTCATTACCATCCTGTACTGGCGTTTTTGTAGGTTACCATAAATTTTGTAGGTCAAATAAAACATAAGTGATTAAAAATCAAGACCAAGTTCAAATCTGTGCCTAGCACGTCGCCTAACATTAGTGGACATTTGGTAAATTTTGAATATTTAATGAATCACCAGAATTACAAGTCTGTTCTTAGTCACATTATGGAAACTATATATGCCAACCTTTGTTTGTGTTCTAGGAGACATTGCTTTAATTAGAAATGTGATGTTTTAGCTCTTTGTTTTATTTAATCCCCACAAAGTATATTGAATGAAAGCAAAGAAAAATAAATGAAAATAAATTAGTTTTTTTGCATATATTATGTCTAGACCATAATCACTACTATTTTGTATTTCTCATTCAGAGAGGCAGTATTTTTTATCCTTTATTTTACAGAAAAGAACTAAACAAGTTAAATTATTTTCTCAAAAAGATTTGTTCAGTTGTTTTAAGGAGAAGAGCTGGGACTTGAACCAATATTTTATTTCTCCAATGACTGTGATTCCAGGAGAAGTCTTGTTTGTTGATAAATTAATGTGATGGCATGAAACACAAACTGTGTACAGAATATTAAGGTACATTTTGAAGGAGATATTACCTAGTGAATTTATTCTCACCTGATTTGTGTACGGATTGTTCACCCCCAAATTCAGCCTGAGTCTTTCAGAGAGATTAAGAAAACCCTCAAGATAGTGAATTGCTTACACTTGCTATTTTTATTGATGTGTTGACAGATGTTTTAATTGGATTTATTGGGGTGACGGTGGTTCACAAAACCATACAGGTTTCCAGTGAACAACTCAACAAAACATTATGTGCACACTGCATTGTGTGCCCACAGCGCAAACCCAAGTCTCTTTCTGTCCCCATTTATCCCCCCTTCGTGCACCCACCCCCACCCCCTTTTCCCTCGACATGCCACCCGCTGCTGTCTGTGTCTGCGTTACGTATTCCTTACCTTCTCTCATGCAGTCCCCCCAACCCCTCCCCTCTGACAGCTGTCAGTCTGTTCCAAGTATCCAGGCCTCTGACTATTTCATCAGCTTATTGTTCATTAGATTCCACATATAAGTGAGATCGTACGGTATTTGAAAAACTCTCCAAAATATGCAAATTTACTAAAACTATTACTAAATGTAGCAGATGCAGAAGCACCACTAATACCTTCTTTCTGCACTAATCGCAAGGAAACAAAACAGGATAAACTGAAGAAGCCACATATATACAGGATGTCTGAGGATAATGGTTATTTTCCTTTTACCGATCAACTGACTGCCAATTAAAAATAGTGTAAAAACTTTTTAACATAAAGGGAAATCTGTTTTTTCTCTTTGAAATGCAAGCATTTATAAGTGTGGCAAGTTCAAAGAACATAGATCCAAATTGTTTTTTAATGTTAAAAAAAGGAGAAGAAAACTAGGCTCCTGGGAACACTATGAGAAAAGAAATAAGACATTTTCAGGGCTTTTAAAATCACTATCGACCTATTATACGTGTCTGTCTATCACCTCTCTCTCTATCGATCTACTCGTTAATCAACCTAAGATTTTATGTTTTTTCCCCCCAAGGAATGTTTTGATTCAGATTCCCAAACATATTTTAGAGCATTCCAAATATTGGTGTTCCATATCATTGAGAATAAGAATAACTTACAGAAATAGTGAATGTCATTTGGGAGTCACTGTGTATCTTGGAAAAAACACTGCCAGACATAGAACATGAATTCAGTGCCTGACGGAGGTCTTCTGAGCATGTTTGACCCATCGTGGCCCTAGTCTTGCACGTTCTTGTACAACTTTCATGGGCAGGCAACTTGAACAATGGGTCTCTCCAGATTATCAAATTATAATTGTATGATTATATGCTCAATCACAATTGTATGCCTCTCTGCCCCCTCCACTCCACCACATCCCTCCCACTCACTCTGACTATCCTGGCAGAAATATGCCCAAATCAAAATAAAAGCACAATAAATATGAACAATGAGCTTTTCAATGATAAACGTTGCATCTTTTCTAATACCCACTGCACTGGTGAAGTAAGATCTTTGTTATTTAAATACACAAACAAATATTATCCCTTTGGGGGTATTTAAGTGATAACACGAGAATATCCAGTAAAGCGTTTTCACTGCCCAACGGCGATGGGACTAAATGGAAACCAACAGCAGGAAGGGAGTAAGCAGGACAGCGAGGTGAGATTACTTTATCCAGTGGTGGAAAGTGTCCCCCACCACCTGCCCCTCCCACCACATGTAAAGCAAATATATTTCTCTTCTTGATAAAAAGATAAGGGTGCATCCAAGATAAAAATATAACATTCTTTAGGTGAAGATAATCCTTCATAATTTTTTAAAACATCCTATTTGCCTGATAAAGCTGATTAGGGAAATATTTGTTCATCTCACTCAAGGTTTTCAGATCCTGGAATTTTAAAAGTTTTATACTAAATGTTTTGAATGAAGTTACTAACCCAGCATCGGTTTGTGCTGTTTATTACACGTTAGCCAGCAATATCAATGTCTGAAAAGTAATTAAATTGATTAGATGAAAACATGCTTGATTGCAAATTAGAAATTTGATTGCTGGCTATTAGCTGGTGGGGACTAATATACAAACTCCCTTTCTAGTCTTGTACAAGTTTATTTTAGATGCAAAGGACTTGTTCCCCAATAAGAATTTGACCATTCAGTAATGTGACTACCCTTCTAGAAAATTTCAAACGTATTCTGAAGGTCAGAGTTGACTGGAGATACTTTCTGGTAGATCAACCACTCAGATAATTGAAATTAAACTCCCTTAGGAAGAAGGCAATTCTAGCTCACAAGCTTAGAAGATAAAATGCACAATCAATAAATAGTAAATAACATAATGGACTATTGGACTATTGATCATGGCACAAAGGTGCTAAAAAAACGAACAAGTTGACAGTTGGTCATAAATGAAGTCTTTTAACTGACATTTTAATTATCGTAATATTTCATGTCTCTTGGGTGTATTACAAAATTAGTATCTCTGGCATAAGAGTTTTTCTAATTATTAGAGAAGTTGACAAACCCTTACTAAAATGCTATACATTCACACATGAGCACAAACTTAGTTACTAATTGAAAGAAAATATAATTTCCCATAAGTACCATTTTTGTGTGTAATGGGATTGTACAGGCTTGTGAATAATGGACAATTACGTTTTTCCTTATCATGTGTTTAGAATATCTTTAGATTTGTGTTCTATTATTCTGCCACCATGGCTAACAACGGTAAGAGGTGAAACATAAAATTTAACCATTGACCTACAAGAATGGTTTATTTGACTATGATGTAATTCAAGGGTCAGAAGGTCAGCACCAGGTGGCTCTTGGGCCAAGAGTGGGCAGTCGGTGGGCGTTCTGGGGGCTGCACTTTTCTTTAACGTGAGGATCAAGACTCACTGGATATATAATGATTTGACCTTAAGTGGTGTGTTAGTACTAACAATGTGCCTGCTACCTGAAGATGAACACTTCTCATTTTCACTGTCACGACTAGGCTCTTTTTGTGAATTAGAGGATGCCATGTGTATAGGAGCTGCTGAATTTGCAGGTGTTAAGAAAATGTGTAAATTTGCAGTAAGCAGTTTCATCAAGTGAATAAATGTGTCACGCATTTCCTTGGAGTTTAGAACAGGCTTGCCCCATAACTGGTTTGCCCCACGCCTGGTTCAGTGCTGAGCTGAACATTGTATTTCATTAACATCGTGTACTGGCATTTTTGTAGGTTACCATAAATTTCGTAGGTTGAATAAAATATAAATAATTAAAAATCAAGACCAAGTTCAAATCAGTGCCTAGCACATTGCTTAACTTTGGTAGACATTCAATAAATTTTGAATACTTAATAAATGCCTAGAATTATTAGTCCATTTTTAGTCACACTATTGGAACAACATATATTAGTCTTTATGTTTGCATTCTAGAAAACATTGCCTTAGTTAGAATAACAATCAATATCAATAATAATTGGATAAAATATGGAGGAAACTAAGAACTATGTGTTTTTAATACCATTGTTCAAACTGCAATGAACTACAGAGTGCAGAATTCAAAACCAGAACTGACTTTATTTGCCATATAAAATAGCTTGTTGAATTTACATTTTCATTTCCTTTCACTTTTTCTCTATTTGTATAGTTGTTATTTTTAAGTGCATGTGATTCTCACTAATTTGATCATTAGGAAATTTTCAAGAACAGGACCCTTGTATTGAGGCTTTAAATTACTTTTTATTGCTGCTAAGCATCAAAAGATAAAGTTGTGTCATCGAGGGAATAATTCAAGGGAGGATTACACAGACTACATTTTAACACTTTTTGAGTTTAATATAAAACATTATGAGTTATTATGTTCTGGTTATCTTGTCGACAAAATCTGAAAAAATATAGGTGGATTTTAATTTAATAAAGAGCTAAAATATACTCACACTCACATACAGAAC
>VMDR010011175.1:0-22985 GCA_007922815.1 Macrotus californicus | reverse complement strand
ATCTACAGGGGAGTTCCCATAAGACCATTAGCTGATTTCTCAAAAGAAACTTTACAGACTAGAAGAGATTGGCAAGATATATGCAAAGTTATGAAAAGCAGGGACCTACAGCCAAGACTGCTCTCTCCAGCAAAATTATCATTTAGAATCAAAGGGCAAATAAGGAACTTCCCAGACAAGAAAAAACTAAAGGAGTTCATCATCACCAGACCATTATTATATGAAATGTTAAAGGGACTTATTTAAGAAAAAGAAGAAGATCAATATTACAAACAATAAAATGACAATAAATACATACCTATCAACAATTGAATATAAAAAACAAACTAAGCAAACAAGAACAAAGAGAATCATGGATATGGAGAATGTTTTGATGGTTGCCAGATGAGAGGGGATTGTGAAGGAATGGGTCAAAAAGTAAGAGGATTAAATATAAATGTGTAGTTACAGAACAGCCAAGGGGATGCAAAGTGCAGTATAGGAAATGGAGTAGCCATAGAATTTATACACATGACCCATGGATGTGAACAATGATGTGTGGGGATTGATTGCCTGAGGGAGTGGGGGAGACTGGGGGGAGGGGGACAAAGAGGGAAAATTGGGACAACTATAATAGCATAATCAATAAAATAGCATTTAAAAAATCGTCATTGGACACATCCATCTAAATCATGAGATATCACACTCTGAATGGTGATTCCCAACTCTGTGAAGATCTGTTATTGGACATAGAATACTTCCTTTTTCATTCTGGTAGAATATTGAAAGTCTATGTTATAGATTTATTATAATTTGGGATTTGGTAATAACTTCCATTAAACAAATATAGCATTGTCTATGAACTATGTAGGCTTTGGATCCAGTTTTATAAAACACCAGTCTTACATGTTATAGATACAAACATTTTTATAATTACCCAAACTGGTCAGGAACTCTTTCCCAACTTTGTGATTATGGAGACATACCTTTATTTTTAGAGCCAGAAAAATATACATATTTTTAAAGTTGCCATCATCCTAAGATAGTGGCCTGAAGCATACTGTTTTTCTTTAACTTAAAATGTCTTGGATATATTTTCAAATTAGAAGACGCAGATATTCCATGATGTGTGATGTATGTTTAATCCTTCCTGTATTGATGGACACTTACATTATTCCCATGTCTTGCAATTACATGCAATGGAATAAACATCCTTGGCTAAGATGTGAATTGTCTGTTATAGAATAAATTCCTAAAAATCAATATTTCTAAGCCATATGCTATTTATATATTTCAAAATAATTAAAGCCAAATTACACTCATAAAGAATTATACAGATTTATATTTCACACAATATACTTAAATGCTTGGTTATCCATACTATTAGTCTACTAACTGATACCAGTCTTTTAGGATTTTGCTTACCTAATGGGCAAAACATGGTTAACATTTTATGTTTCATTGTTAAATTACTTACATAATGATACTTCTTGTTTTGTTTTATAACTGTTCTGTAAAGAATGAAGAGATGAGCACACGGATAGTTAACTAGTTTATGTGGTACATTTTATTTCAAGTTGATAAATCAAAAAAAATAACCAACATTCAAGCTATTTTATTGAAGGCTGCCTCTTAGGGAAAGCCTAGAAATACTTTAGTTTGCTTTGGAGTATCTTTAAGTCCATAGTGGTTCTTTCACATTTCCTGAGCTGCAAGCTATTCTAAATCATCTTGGTTTATGATATAGTTGCTTTTATTAAACACCGGAAGTCTCTGATTTCTGAATTTTTCAGACTTCCTCATATTGAGTAGGGCAACATTCCCAGATGTTGTGAAAACTGTACTTTTTATTCATTATAAACAAAATGCGTCAAAAAATAATCAAAGTAGAAGAAAGCATGAGTAGGCAGAGGAGTAAGGTGGGATTCATTAGGTAAACCAGGTGGCAGGAGCAAATGTGGAGAGTGATTTTAAATTCACTGAGAAGAGAACTTTTTTAAAAAAATGCAATTTAAAGAAACTATTTGATAAAAATTCACATGATGCTCTGCAGAACAAGATGAAATTGTCACAACAATCATAGAAAATACATAAAGTAGACTAATATTTCAAATTTCTCCTAAAAAAAACAAGTTATGTGTCTTTTAAGATGTGTAACCAAGGTGAAAAAACTTAGAAAAATACGTACAGCACCAATTAAGCTCAGTTTGACTTCTGTTTACCAGATGTTTTGATGGAAGTCTTTCTTGTGTTCAATATAATAATATCTGTGCAACATTGCTGTGAAATGTCTAAACTATATATTTTGTTTATTGATAAAGAACAAATGAGTTTGAGAATCGGTGAGAAGAGCACGGGGAAGGTAGGAAGGAAGGGGGGAGGGAAACATTGATGTCAGCAAGAACCACTGATCTGTTCCTTTTTGTACGTGCTCTGACTGGGGACCAAACCTGCAAACCTGCACGGGGAAGGTAGGAAGGAAGGGGGTAGGGAAACATTGATGTCAGCAAGAACCACTGATCTGTTCCTTTTTGTACGTGCCCTGACTGGGGACCAAACCTGCAAACCAGGCATGTGCCCTGACCAGCAATTTCACTTTGTGGGACAACGCCCAACCAACCGAGCCACACCAGTCAGGGCCACGTGGAAAGTTTTTGTGAAGCAAACATTTCGATTTTTCTCTCAATATAATAATTGTTTTATAAGTCTTAAAGAAAAAAAGTTAATTTCTCCATGATATGTACAGTCATCTAAAGTAATAAAAAGCAGAGAAAGTAGAATATTTCTTATTTCTAAACTCTGGATCATTTATTTTCTAGTTTCAGAGGAATCCAGTTTTAGAATTGGCCAAATAACCATTGATGTGCTTATCTCCCTAATCTATTATCATGATCATAGTATATTTATTTGCCAAAATAATGCCAAAATGATTTTGGCAGATATGTTAAACATGACTTCCTTCTCTCCACTTTTCTTTATCTAAAGACTTTATTGAAATAAATATGTAGTAAAATCCTAGTTATGCTACACTTATTTCCTAAAAGTGTTAGTGTCATGGGGGTAATAAAATCTAAACTTGATTTTCTAAGTATAATATCAGCTTAAGATATACATTTTTAAACCTTGATAGGCAAATGTCCCAGAAGTCTAGGCAGACTCCAGAGCCCCACTCAGGTCACTGGCTCAGAGGACTGCCTTGCCCCACATTTGTATCATGTGTTTATTTGGATCCATTCACAGGAACAGTTGCTCATCATGCAGGGTATCGGAAAATGACCTAAATTAACTTTCCTGCAGGGTGTAGAGGCACCTCAGGATAGAGGACTCGTTTCAAATTTGCCCTGAGATGTAAACTAATTCAACCTCTATCTGGAATGACTTAAATGACTTAGTATATGGTGCCTCTTGTGTCTCCCAAAGAAGATCTATCAGTGATAGAGACCTAGGTCTAGTGACTGAATGTACAGGGCTGCTTCCTGGGAGAAGGCAGAAAAATCCGATTAGTCCAAAATAAAAGGGTGGGGCAGGTGGTGGCCCTGTGAACAAGGTTCACTTCCAAATACACCTGGGAGAATGAGTTAGGAGGAAGCCTGAAAGGAATCAGATCGTTTACTTAAAAAAAATCAGAACAATTGGTAGTTCTTTTCAAGGATCCCTTATAATTTAGTAATATATCTATTTTTTGCTCTTTGGTTAATTTTTACTTTCCATATTTACTTCAACATCTTATTTTATTAAAATACTTATGCTGGGTGCGAAGTATGAACAATCTCAAAGAGTACAAAGATAAAGAAGATCTGTCCACTGACCTGTAGGCACTCACATTCTAGTGACTGTACTACGTGTTTTTTTTCCCAATTGTTTTCCATTGCTAAAGGTTCCTCTCTCTTTTGTTTATGGCTAACAGCTACACTTTTCTTAAACCTTTTTTTGGTAATCATTTCTTACCTATAAAATTAGTGTTCTGTATAGAATTATATTGCTAGCAGCCCTCATATAGTTTGGCTATCTGAAAGGTTAAGTATTTGCCTCAAAGATCTCCCAGATGTAGCTGCTCCCAGAATATAGATGTGATAGAACTCGGTGGTTGCATTAAGCCCATTCTCCCACATCCCTTGGACTCCCTGTGCTTTGGTTATCTGAGGCTTTTTTGTTCAGATACTGAGGCATATTTATGGAACAGAGACTCCCCAACCCTACTGGTTTCCAAATATAACAACTCTTTTGTAAGACCTTCTTCACGCTCCTGAAACAAAATTTATTTATTGTATCAGCATACATAATTTTAAAAGTAATCAATAAAATTTTCTAACATTAATATTTAAAAAGAGCTAAAGAAAATATTCCAAATAAGATGTAACTAATTTCCTAAATGATTACACCCAGACACACCAGAAGACAAAGGAATGCTCTGATATTTGTCGCTGTATATAGAATCACAGAATGCAGCAGTTATTAATGCAGGCTGTCCTGCCTGTCCCCTTAACACCTACATGTTATAAATTCTTAACTCAAATTATTGGGAGACCAAAATGTTTCTACACATTTTCTAGATGGCTCCAGAAATCACTCGCTGCCAACCCGAGACATGCCACAATTGGGCATGCTATAACTGACTCGCCGTATCTTCAAGTGGCAGATTATAGAGCTGGAACTTGAATTCCTTTTATTGTATTATGACACTGTTGCCCTCGTGTGTCCAGATGATATTGGCAGAAACCGCTCACTGAATGAATACAGCAGAAAACAAGAACTTCCTAGATTTTCTTAAATTGGCACAAACATTAAATAAGTAGTTTCAAAATCTTTGTGTTTATTTCACCCGCATCTTTCTCTTCTCACGAAGCTATGAAACACAATGTTACTTTAGATGTTGCTTCTTTAACGGATTTTTTTACTATATACCAGTTTGATTTAAACATTTCGTTAAATTAATTCACAAATATTTATTAAGGATGTAAATATGTTAATGACTCCAGTTCATGCCTCAGTCAACAAGTCTTGTTCATCCATTTCTGATTTTCTAGTCATTTTTCTTCAAGTTGTAAGCAAAACAAAAACAGCATCTGATGTAACTACTTCATTCTCCAAAAAGGAATTGTAAAATATAAAACTTTAACAGTTTTAAATGTTGAAACTGTTAACATTTTTTAAATGTTAAAACATTTCTGATGGCTTATTTTTAGGTCTGTGAAGACTATAGGTCTGTTCACAAAACACAGAACCCATGTTTGTTTTCTTTTGTATCTGTCTCTTTATCAACTCATTTACTTTACCATACTCTGGATATTTATTTAATAATTTTGTACAAATGGCATGAATGAATGAATGTGTGAATGAATACAGCTTGGTTGTTAAACATGTAAATACAAGAATCTCAACAAGCAAATATGTATTTTTGATGAAGATTTTGATGGTTCTTTTCCTTTACCAAAGGGAAACTTGTACTAAACACTTTGATGGTTGAAATGCTGCTGATTAAAAATTGATTATCAATTGGAGTGCATGTTATAGTTTTTCTGTCTTAATATATAGTTGGATTATTTCTGAAAACAGAAAAGAGAAGTTGATTGGGTGCCTTAGCTGCTTTTCTCTATAATGAGGCACATTTAGACTTTAATTACTCCAACTGTGCAAATATTTCTTTCTGTTGATTTTTTTTAAATGCAGTACAAAATATTTCTTTCTGTTGCAAATATTTCTTTCTATTGATTTTTTAAAAGTGCAGTATGCTTTGTATAAAAAACATGTATGGATAACATAATTTTGAAGGTGGTTTGGTGACCCTGCCTAAACTGTTATTGACCAGGGCATGTCTTGTACTGGAGGACTGGTCTGCATTCAAGGAGCTGGCCCTAAGTCTAGAGGAATATTTTTTCTTTAATATGGATGTGTGTGATAACTAAGGGGTCAAATCCTCATTTACATTCATAGGACCCTAATCAGACCCAATATTGTATATACAATTCCTGACTTGTGAAATTAACCTTTAATCATTAATTTTACCTTATAATAGAAAATCTTTCATTAAATATAAAACCACCATTTCATTTAACTTCTAAATCTGTGTCAGTAAAATAAAGCAAATTTATTTTCATGTAATAATAACAGACATATGCTATTCTAAAATCCTCAGACATCTGGCAAGATATAAATTGTAAAGATAGGTGTGACCTCATAATGTTTTAATATGGGCCTAAACTCTTTGGAAAGAGGTTTGTCAACGGGGTTTTCATGCTCCAAATCTGACTTCAACAATTGCTGCCTTCTATGACATTTATCCATTATATCTTCATATCTGCACACATTCCTCCCCCCCAGGGCCCACTTCCAAATTAAGAACATAATAGCTCTGGCATCGGTGCCAGGCCCCACATGCTACCCTTACCTACCAAAATCAGTAGTGCTTGTCTGAGATACTCCCCAGGGATTATAAACAAGTGGAAATAGTTTAGAAATACTTTAAAAAAAAAGTGTTGTTCATTCTGTTCCTGCATTCTCCACATTTGCCTCCCCCTCTATGTCTCCATTAGTGTCTTCACCAACACTCACATCAGTTGTTCGTCTACACATTTAAAACTCTGGGAAAATCACATAGCTTAAAAATGGCTTACAGCACACCTTGGTTAATCTTTTTACAAATACATATCTTCCATGGGAAAAAGATCGTGTCAGATCCAGGCAGTACTGTCGTGCCTGTGCTGTGCTCCACACACAGTGAACCTCACCGCTGCTGATGGCCCTTCGGTGAGCAGCCCTATGTCTCTGATGGATGCCACCGACTCCTTTCTGCATGGGACAGGCAGAAAAAAAATTAAAAATGGAGAGTCCACAGAAGATTTGATTGAGCTCATGGAAACCGGTGTTATTGCATCTATTCATCCCCTTCAAGAGACGGGTGTTTTCACCCTGATAGTTTAATTGACTGTTCGTATTTGATTTTTTTAAATATCTCATTATAATCAGCTTATGGACAAGTCAGACACATAAATGATGACGGACACATTGGTGGAAAATTTCTTGGATTATAATGAGTTTAGAATTACTCTCCTAGAAGTCTGACCTGATGAAGCTCCTGGAGCTGTGGCCTTTACAGAATACCGAATCTTCTGTTACTGATCTGAATTTGATGACTGGCTGAGCTGTGGGAACCAGCACGACCTGGCAGGCCAAGCCAGAAGCCAGAGCAGGAAAACCACAGGAAACTGAACAACACAGCACAGAGCCCAGAAGCAGGGGGTGGGGTGGGGCAGGAGCCAACCCCCCGCTGGCTTGGAAAGGAAGATGAAGTCTGGAGCCAGAGCTTAAATGTCCTCTGGAGGTGAGAGGCAGCGGCCAGAGGGGCCTCCACAGCCTGCCTGTCCCAGAAGCTAGAAGCAAACCAGATTTTGAGATCAGAGCAGGCATAACCAACCAGGAACACTTGCACTGTTTAAATAATGGCTGTCTTCCACACGAAGCCCTTGTTCTCGTGCCTGCTGCCCGACTGTGGCTAGCTTGATACAAGTGCACCTACGGAGCTGGTCGCACCTGAAGGGCCCTGATACTGGGTGTGGGTGTGGAAACACCGGGCATGGGAATGAGCACGTCGATTCAGATGGGTCACTAGACCAATGTGGTGCTTTTTTCATAAGGAAAGAAAGTAGGGATTGATACATCTTTTTGGCCTTATCATTTCGAATTTTAGTGCTGAAGCTATCCCCTCATAGTTCAAAATCTACAGATTAAGAGATAAGGAAAAAAAGAAATAGAAAACAAGGCCAAATTCAATTTGATTTCAGAAATAGTTGGGTGATAAGTTATTCGGGCTCAGGAGCATAAATAATTTTTCAAAAATGGAATCAAGGTCTTGGTTACCTGGTATTCTCTTGCTAGTTGTCACACATACCCACCGACCCCACAAAAAAAGGTACTTGCCATAGTCTAGTCTTCTATAAAACATTCAGAAACATTACGTGGATAATTGCAATTACTTCATCAATTTTTTAGAATGATTCTGGGAATTCATCTTCACATGGCCCCCTCTTTTGAATTTTCAGCATTTTCTCTGCAACATTTATATAGCATTAATGTTACATAACCTGTATTATTTTATACATTTATTTTCTTTCCCAACCAGATGCAAAGTTTCAGAGGGTAGGAATTATATCTTTAGCTGTGGGGTGAAGGAAAATGTACAGGCTTAGAATCAGATCAGCTGGGTTCTACAAACCAGTTGTGTGGCCTTAGCCAAATCACTGGCCAGTGTCTAGATCACCTAAAGTTTAAATCCCATTAAATGAGTGGTTCTCAAGGAGGTTTGGAAAGATAAAGTCAGAAATGTCAAGCCTGAGGTTCCTTATCTCTGCTTCAACTACTATATGTGTTCTCTCATTTAGTTTATATCTTGGGCTTCTACAAAGGAATTTTAAATATTTTTTAAAAAATTTCCCCTGCAATGAAAAGTTTGACTGACACCGTGTCACCTAATCTCTGCCAAAGCTGAAGACTTTGTGAGTATCTAATAAATATTTGTTGGGAGAGAAGAAAGGAAGGCCGTGACTCAATCATGCAGTGTTCAGATGTCCTCAACAATTTCCATGTGAAAAGTTTAGTATAGACTGTAGCCAATGACAGTTTTGCCTTTTAAGGTGAATTCTTTTTACATCAGCTTACAATTCTTCCTGGACTTGATTTCTGACTTAAGGAAATAGAAAGCAAACCTGTGTGCACATGCTTTGTGCAAGGAATGAAGTGCTTTTTAGAGAGTAATCCAGCTGCTATCTGATCAGCCATGTAGGAGTTATTCTGTGGAAATTCTTTGTAAAACTTTTTTTTCATTTTCAGTCACACATATGAAGGCTTTGATAAGATTAAAATAACCCAAGGAAGCAATTTCAAGAGTCACAGCTAGAAACAGGAGCTAAGAAACATCCGTGTCTCCCATGACACAGTCACTAGTGGAAGAATCAGGTTTTAAGGACCTCCTTCAGATCGTGGGATATACAGACATATATGAACAGCTGCTGCTTGAGCTAGAAACACTGCTGGTTCAGTTAGAAATCTTATCATGTGTGTCTTTCAAAATGTCTTGTTTCTTGCTGCCTTTTTTTTACTATATATTCTTTTTTTGAGAGCCAATTATGTTCTCACTCGAAGGTTGTGCTTTTGTGTAACTCTAGTCAGTTTTGGTGCTCTGGCCAGATCCCTTTTCCTGAGCTTGTGGACCCATTTTCTAGCTTCTGTGAGTGTTCTGCTAATATCTCCCATCTCCCCTCTTTTCTTCAGAATCACTTTTAGCTGAAAAGCATTTTCTATCCCCAGGGCCTTATGCACTACCTCCCAACCCTACTAGCTTATAGCCAATGAATGACTGGCTTGAAGGCACAAAAAAGTAGCTCCCTCACGTCAAGTGAGGTCACCTTTGGGGCAATCTACGCTCCAGAGCTCCCTGAAAGATCAGGCTGAAGGTAGATACCCACCGAGAGCACATTCTTAGTTACCTCCTTTCCTCATCCTATTATGTGTCCCTCACTTCTTTTCTTCCCCTGAGAGCATGTTCTTCATAAACCATGTGCATCTGAATCCTCATCCCAGCTCTGCTTCCAGGGAGCCTGACCTAGGGCACTGATACATATTTGAGAGCACAAGTATTGTCATCTTTAATCTTTCTCCAGCATATGTGGAACATGATGCTCACTAGTATTTCGAAGAGTGGACAAAGTAAGAAAATTTGATCTTCATTTGGCCAAGTCCTCACAGTGAAATATGGATAATTGAAGCCATCATCAGTCCAGTTGAATTCTTAACTAACTTGAAATCTGAATTCTTTGCTCACTGAAGACTTCAGAAATGGGCAGAATTGGGGAGCAGAGGAGTTATGAGGTCAAAGCAGAATCCATTTAACACCTTACCTTGAAGTTGGCAACTATCACAGCATCATATCAACCAAAAATGTTCTTAGTTATCAAATTTATAAATATTTACATATTTAAATATTTACAAGAATATTTAATTGATATAATTTTGAATATTCAACTAATAATATATATTAATATACATTTAATGTAACTTTGTTGAATAAGAATATTTAGTTAAGATAACTGCATTGCACATTGAAAAAATAAAAGTAAATATGGTGAAGTTCATGCAAAAAAGGAGTTATGAGTAGTGAGAGAGCCTGACAACAGATGAGCTAATAATTGCGATATGAGCTACTCAGACAAAAAACTGAATTCCATGCAAAATGACACTTGAGATCAGCTGGTGGGAAAGACCAGAGGTGTAGGGAACAGAATGAGCAAAGGTACGTAGGCATGAAAGTTAGTGGAATGTTCAGGGAAGAATATGTAAAGAAATTGGTGAGAAATTAGGCTAACAGATACGTTGATACAGGTCATGGAAGGACTGTAAGCCTGGGAAGGAAACTTTATCTTGAGGGCAAGGGCAAGCTGTCAACAGTGGTTTAGGGTTTCATTTGTCTCCTCTGCTTTAAAAACTGTTAATACGACAACATTTAAAGTACTTTGAAACAATATCTTTAAGCAACTATTATCACTTTTTTCCTTTTTTTCTTATCAAATGCTTGCATGAATATTTTCCATATTTGCAGCAGTTATAATTATTTCTAGTTACTTCTATCATGAGCTTCTATGATATTATTACATTGTTTCACTTTACGTGGCTAAATGCTGTTATAAATTGTATTTTTACTTGAATGTACATTTTCACTGTCCTTAAAGTTTTGTAGGCTGTTACACCGAACAGCAGTGGGATCGTACTGTGGTTTCAGAAAAACCACACACGAAAGCTGCAGGTGGGTGGAGATGAGTGGGCCTGGGAGTCGCACCTTCGGGAGGGAAGTGCTGCGTGTGAGGTGGGCTGGCCGAGAAGGAGGAAGACTCGGAAAGAGGTGCCCTGCACCCCGTGCCCTCAGCCTTTACTAGAAAAGAAAATGCATATGCCTGTCTCACGAACCTCTTCATTGAATTAATATATTAAAAGAACTTGGCATTTATGAAGCTGTTAAAGAATCATTCATCCAACAGAAGTTGTGGAAAACATTTAAAGGTTACTTTGACTTGTAGGCATACAAGTTTTTGAAAGACTCTTTGAAGGCAGGTGCTCTCTTATGCACATTCATGTGCCAACTGTAACCCTTGACTTACATTATTGCTCACTGTACATATTTTTTCAACGAATAAGCTAATGAACAGCCAGGCAATCATTTTAAATTTACTAAAGGGACACAAAATTTTTTCTAGTTGGGAAGCACGCTTTTAAAAGAAGTGATATATTCACTATTCCAAGAAATGATGAGTGAGTAAAAATACTTTAGATATTACATGGTGATACTTAAGTATTTTCTTCTCTTGCTAGTGAAAGTATGTTAGTTGTGTACATTCATGAGGCTAGACAAGTGGTTATTATAAAGCACAAGGTAATTAATGAGGTCCATTAAGAATCCAGAAGTTCTCTGGTCACTATGAAATATGTCAAGCCTGGAAAAGAGGTGAATTGGCTTTTTCTTTTGTAGCACTAAATTCAATTGTAATGTCTTTTTTAAAATATCTGTCTCCTGTTCTAGTCTTCAGGCTCCATGAGTGCAGGGCTGGGGTCAGACTTGCATCTACCCTCAGCAGCTATCATAACAGGTACAAAATGTAATGTGTTAAATGAACGATGAGACAAAGTGAGTGAATGGAATGGGGCGCTACTTATAGTTTCGGATCAGCCACAGTTCCAGTGTGAGGATGAACCTAGTTGTTGTAATGGAAAAAGAAAAATATAAGGTGAAAAAGAACCTCCTCTTCTATTACTGAATCCTTCCTTGTTCCATTTTTAAAACTAGAAAAAAGATTTTCTTGAGACACTATACAAAAAGAATTGCTTATAATATTTTTCAAAACTGTATAGTCCTGCCAAATTATGTAACAGGATGCATTAATTTTTTATTCCCTAATATTAAGTTAAAATTAATATTAACTGAATATTCAGACCTTGTTATGTGCCAAGTACTTTCAGGTTCTTTAAATATGTATTCAGTAATCTTCATGACATACTAGAGAGCAGGAATTATTTATCCCATTTTAAATTTGAGAAAATTTGGCCTCAAAAAAGCAGGATAACCTGCGTCAGATTATACAATAATTTTTCTTGACTCAAATTTTTCCTACTGTCTGTCTGATATGTAAAACAATGTTTTTACAGATGATAAAGTATCTCTGGTCCTCTGGTTGTTGTTACAAAAGTCAAACAAGCCTGTGAACATACTCTAAGCTTTTTAGAAGAGAGATCTTATAAAATGCAAACTAGACAGATAGGATTTCCATCATAAGACAAAAACACATCCATAGATGACACTTTATTGGTCAATAGGCCTTTACAGAACTGTTAATAATTTTTCACTGCTTTATCAACTTTGTCCCCTGAAAATGTCAAATGTCAGCTTCTAGTTGCTATTTTTAAGTGGATTCCAGGCTTTAGATACATCATGCTTAGTAACTTATTCAGTGCATGAAATTTTATATATGTATGTTTTAAAGACTTAACAAAGAACTTAAGTCTTTTGTACAATTTGAAAATGTCCAAATAAACATGTTTTTGCCCTGTACTTCTTGGACTTAACAATAACAATTAAAAATAACTTTTTGGGTAAACACTTGTTCTGTTTATCCAACCTTAGAATAGGACTAACCCAAGAGTTTTGCTTTCTTTGGCTTCCTCCCTCATACCTGACTATCATGGGGTTTTCTTTCTTTCATGCACACTTTCTTAGTGTGTTTTGCTAGCTGTCCCTCCTTCTATAGTGGCACTCTGGACATGGACCTGGGCCTCTTCTCGTCTTACACATGTTCACTCTGCAAGTCTTCAGGGTAGCTGCGATCATGTGCTGTGCTAGGGTGACCCGTAACCTGTTTCTCAGAGGTCTTTCCAGGGTCACAGCCCGGTAACTGGAGCTTCTAGTGCTTCCTGGCCTGTCTGACTCAAGAACTTCAAAACTATTCTGATCTTTCCCTCCTGAAACCTGCTCTTATTTTAGTGTTCTTTATCCAAATTTATATTAATGCCATTCACTGAGTAGTTCTGCTCTCTTCCTAACATCGCTGTCTAAGCAATCATCAAGCACTACTGATTCCACTGCTTCAACTTTTTAACTTTGCCTGCTTTCCCTCCAGCGTTTCTAGGGCCACCTTTATCACTGCAGCTGGTCCTCCCACATCTGCCATTGCCTTCTTCCTAGTGATTCTTCATATGACAACCAGTGGGAGCATTTAAAAATGCAAATCTGATTATGCCGTATGTTTAAAATGCTATTGGGGTTTCCAAAGGCCCCTAACACAAAGTTTAAAATCTTTATTTTGGTCTACAAAGCCCTGCATTATCTGGTGTACCCCTAACTTCCAAGTGTATCATTGAAACACTTCCAACTACGTAGCCACATTTGTTGCAAGAAGTCCTCTGAAGCTGTCTCAAATACTTACCTCCAATGTTACCTTCATCTGTAACTACTGCTCAGTACTAGGATCTGGGCCCTCTTTCCTTGGGCTTTTTCTACAAGAGTTTACTGTGGATGCACTAATGCTATACTGGGATGGCTTGCAAACCGATCTGTCTTATTTCAGACCACTCTTTGGAGTTACAGCCCAGTAACTGCAATATGTGTTTATTCAACATCTTTATCTCACTGACACATACCATTGAGGTCTCAGCATAATTATACTTTTCTTATTCCCAAAAACTAGATTGTGATCTTCTTTTATGTGGTCTCATAATGCCCTAGCCTTTATGTCAGAGGATGTATGAAAATTAGTGATAAAATTTTGTTTGCTGTCCTTTATGTCCTCTAAGCTAAAAGACACGCCCCTAGCACCTACCCAGGACCTGCCACAGGAAAAGCACTGAGTATTTGTTGAACAAATAAAGAATCTGTACTTCTTGGCTTGTGTAAAATAACTTATCTCTGATATATATTTTGAAATATAATGATAAAAATAAGGTGTACTATTTGAATATATGCTTGGAAATAGTTTTGATTTTCCAAAACTATTGTTATGGGAAAAACTTGGTTCTTCTTGCCAAGAATTACAAATCAGCAAGTCTATTAGCGTGCAAACAAAGTTTATTAGTGATGCGTTCTCATGCAAGAGAACAGGACTTGCTAAAGTGGGGGTGAAAGTCCTTGGGTAAAAGCAAGGGTGTCAAGAGGCATCAGGTCCTTTGTTCTGAGGACTTATATAGTTAGCAGGTTGGGGGTGGGGGGTTACATATTGATTGGTGGGTAAAGGTGGTGCCAGCTTCCCCTGAGGGGATGTGTCTACCCAAATGTAGCTATGTGTAGGGGTTCTGTCTCAGATAATGGAAACGGTACATAGAAACATTCCCACCTTTTGGGCCTTGGGATGTTCAGAACACCCAGCAATCTTAGTAAGATTGTTACAGAAGCTTACAGAAAGCCTAGTCTCAAGGACTGTCCCCTGTTTTGTACTATCATGGTTTTGCTTGTGTTGTTCAGCATCTCTGGCAGTCTTGTCGGACCAGGCTCAGGGCTGCTGAGTCAACAGGTGAGACATGTCTTCCTTTGCTTCTAGCCTCCTGCATTAAGTTCTTTGTTAGATTACAATGGCGCGGGCTCTCCCTTATTTCCCCTCTGGCCTCTCATTCCTAGCTGCTACCTAACAAAATGGCATTACTTAAAAGACTAAAAAATATGCTGTAATGCAGGATTTTAATAGTTATTTCTCCTTTTGAAAGAATAAGTTTTGTGTTGGGTATCTATTTCAATATCAATTTCAAGTATAACGCTTGTCCCTCTTTAGGAATGCAGTCTTCAAAAATAAATACATCATGTCGTAAATCTATCTTTTTTTAAAGTAGGAATTAGAGGAGATAATCTCTCTCCTTTATAATCAACTGGGGAAGCAAAGTCATGTAGTCAGAAGTACTTTGCCCGAAGTAAAGAAAAAACTGAATTCATTGAACAGTTATTGAGCCTCAGTTATGTGGAAGTCTGTCTGGCAAGATGTCAATGGATGCAGATCAGGGCAAAGAACATCAATTCTGAGTAAGACAGTCTTTGCTTTTATAATGTAGTGAGGACAATCTACACATATTTCACTATGTATAAAATAAGGGATAATCAAGACTGTTTTTTAAAGGAGTGTGAGATTCTGACATATGAAGGGATAATGTATTGTATTACCAGGGCAAGTGGCGAAAGCTTCATGAAAGAGATGGATTTGACATAGACATTGAAGAAACAAAGGACATTAGACTTGCAGCAGAATGGTGGGGCCAAACAGCAGCCCCATTACAAGCTGAACATCCAAATAAGCTTGGAACGTGTGATGAAGCAAGAGGACCTGGGGTATTAGATTCCTGTAATTACAGCAAAGGCTTTGTGAAAGTAAGGTCGGAGTATATGAGCGATCCTCAGCCCTTTCCAAATGTAGCCCTCAGCGATTGAAGAAGAGCTATTATGACAAGATTGTGTTATCTACCTGATTTAAAAGAAAAACGGTTTTTGGAACATGTGAAAAAAGATGATAATTTTTGAAGCCAATTGCAGAGCCTTCTGCAGCTACTACGTGTATGTGTATGAGTCCATGGAGAATAAGGAGAGGTTAGCAATAAAAGCGAATAACAGTGGGAAGGAAGAGAAGTAGACCTGCCTATAAAATCTGTCAAATGTTGTAAATGATACCCTTTGTCTTCTATTATACTTGCCACTCAATACCATGACTTTGGCCTCTCACCTACCGGATTCTTTTGATACTTAAAGCATATACCTTGAAAAATACTATTTAAAACATGTTGGAAAGCACATAGAGTTTAGTAAGCTGAATAATAATTACTCACACATATCAAATCCTAATCTTTGGAATCTGTAAATGTGACCTCAAAAGGATCTTAACCTGGGGAGATTATCCTGGTTAACTAGGTGGGCACTAAATCCCATCACATGTATTTTATGAAAGAGAGGCAGAGGAAGATTTGGCATGCAGAGGACCAGAAGGCAAGGTGCTACCGAAGCATTTTACACAGAGACGTGACCTCAGATCAAGGAATGCTAGCAGCCACCGGAAGCAGGAAGAGGCAAGGAGCTATTCTCCCCTAGAGCCTCTGAAGTGACACCTGGATTTAGTCCCAATGATACTGCTTTTGGACTTTTGGTTTGCGGTAAATTTGTTACAGTGGCAATTGGAAACGAATATGTAGATGGAAAGTTATTTTATGACTTTTCTCTGAGGTTTTGCTGTTCAGTCGGCATTTTATCTTATTTGAGCAATGATAGAACCAGGGCTTGCTAATCTACAAACCATTGATTTTCACCTTTGAAACGTGTTTACTTCTTCTCCTATAAGTTTTGTCTCCTTTGAGGTTCAGCTTAAATAATTTTGCTGTAACAACAGTAGGAGAAAACAGTCTTGGAATCAAAGACATTGGTATATGAATTCATAGAAACTAATGAAGAAAAACAAAACTTGGCCTCACAGGGAGAGGATGTCTTAATGCAAATTTTTGTAGTCAGTCAAGTTCATACATGCAGAATTTATAAGTTTGTTAGGGATTTGGAAATAGCTTGAGATAATCTAATTTAAAAGGACTGGCAATTTCCAGTCCCTTTAGCTTTGTAGAATTTATTCCACTGTGTCAAAGATTTAGTTATTATGCTGCAAAATAAACTAGCACTGTCGGTGACCTTAATTGAACATGTAAATACTACACATTACATTTTATTTTTTTCTTATTTGTCTTATTGATACATATTAATGAACTGTAAAAAAATATAGTGGTAGTGTTGCAAAGTCTACTGCTGAGTTTTTGGAATGTTAGTTAAATGTATTTTTCATTTTGTACACTAAAAAATATTAAATTATTAATTTCCATGCCAGGTACTGAATTTACATTTATTATGAATACAAAGACATAACAGGGAACCATTAATTTATTTCTTAAAAATATTCCTGGTAAACAGGAAGATTCATAAGATCAGGGCTCGCTGAAGCCATTGCAACATAATCTTGTATTGAGAACAAGGTCTGTTACAGTGCACGTTGTAGTGTTCATGTGCTTGGAAGACATGACCTCAGTTCCTAAAGTGCATGGTGGTGTGACAGGGTGAGATTTGTCCAGATGTTTACGCAGCTCGTACAGGGAATTATTTTAGGTGTGTTTACATGGGTTGAAATGTTATGTGCTAAAGGATTAAGTTACTGTTATGACTTGGATTATTTAAGCAGCTTTGAACTTCAGAAGTAGGTCAAATGCTTGTTTTGAAAAGAAATATGATGGACAGAGACTAAAATCTGTGAATTTTCTGGTTGCCCTAATGGATGTGCTCTATTTGTAAAAATAAGAGATCAAATAGTTCTGTTTTAAAATATACTAGATGAGAAGTGAATTTGTTTCTTTATTTTTATCATATTTTTGAAAAGAATACTTTCCAGCAGAATTTTAATGGGAAATCATTGCAAAATATAGAACATACAAAACGTGTAGGGTGTAGTTCCTTTGGTGAAGATAGTATGAAGAGAAGTGTATTTGTCAGCATTCTACAGAGACACAGAATCAATCGGAGATATAGGTACAATTTATTCTTTAAAAAAATATTGGTCCATAAGAATATGTAGGCAGAGAAGTCCCACAATTGTCTATAAGCTGGAGACCCAGGAAAGCCAGTGGGGTGGCTCCTATCTTGAGTCCAAAGGCCTAAGAACCAGGAAAATTGATAGTGTAGTTTCTAGTCTCAACCCAAGGGCAGGAGAAGACCTATGTCTTACCTCAGCAGTCAGGTAGAGGGGATTCTCCTTTCCCAAGATTCCCAAGAGAGAAGCGATCTCACACAGAAGCTCTCCACCTTTCTCTCAATTTTTAATAGGAATACTATTAAAGCTGATCCCCCTCTAAACACTAAAGAAGTAGGCCTCTTCTTTGCCATGCAGAACAATCAAAAATGTTTATTCTTATTGTGATGTGCTGCCTAGAGTTCCCTGTAAATTCACTGGTATAATCTAGTAGTTTTCAGAGATTAGTTAAAATGTAGTTCTAACTTTATACACTATGAAAACATTACCATTTCTAATGCTTGAAACTAAATTTATGTTTTTCTTTTCATTGCAAACATTTAAAAGGGTACCACTAATCTTATATTTTTTCTTGAAAATGCTGAGAAACAAGGGGACTCATAAGACCATGGTTTGCTGATCCACTTTTAGAGCCAGGCTCAAGAGAATGAAGTGAATCAGGCCCATCCCTTCCCAGCTATGTGCCTGCCCCATTTTGTTTCATCAGACCAAATGGTTCAAACCTCAACATAGACTCTGTCTCCCATCTGCCTGCTTTTGGCCTCACCATTTAGGACAATCAAACTTACCTGTTTCTACTATCCATTAGTAGGTAAGCCTGTCCACACCTAAGCAAAGAAACATTGGGCTCTGTTCGTACTAACCCAAGACCTGCTTGTTTACAAGGAAAATCACACTCATTGTCAATGCCGGTTCATTTTCCCATCAGAGAGGGTCAGGGACAGGTTTCTTCTGCCAATTTGGACTGAATTTCTTTGACTGTGGGTCCGCTTCTGATGAAAGAGATGTGGGTGGAATTTTGTCCATTAATTTCCCCATGAAAGCAGCTTGGCAACCACAGATGCAACATGGGCGTGTAGGTGGGACCCTGTCCGAGGCGCCTCTCCACCCTGCTGCCATTGTTTTCTGCAGATTCAAGACCAGGTTGTTTGGAAACATCTCTTAGATCTAATACATGGAAAGAGGATGGAGCAAACTGAGTGAACATAATCTGAAGGAAATGAAAGAATCAGAATAAAGACTAGTCTTTGTTCTTGTAAAACTGGGGGAATTGTTATATTGCAATAACTGTTAATATGAACACATGGCATTTATTAATAATTTATTGACTATCTTTACAGATCTCTGTTTCACAAATCATCTTGGTTCCTCTGATTTTAGTCTTTGCTTTATCACTTTTACCTTTTTCCCTTCCTTCTGCTGATTCTACTACCCAGTTCACCACAGGTCAGAAAAGTTCAGTATTTTTAAAGCAGAGAAATGTAGAGAGGATGGTATTTTATAATGTAAGTTTATAATCTCTTTGTCAGAGTAATGATATCAAGAGTAGCTAAGGTTGGGCAGGATCCAGCACCTGATCTACCTATTATTTATACACTTTGTAGAAGAACACAATTTTCCTTCAAAAACATAGCTTTGTATATGCTCAAATTATGAAACCATATTAGGTTTGGGGGGATTGAGAAAACTTATTCTCATAAAATCTAAGGCTCAGTGAAGCCCAGGAGGAAGCAAAGTTCACATAGATGTTAATGAAAGAGGGGTTGATTGGCACCATCCAGGAAAGGTAGGTGTGGGAGGGATTGGTGAAGACTGGGCGCTGAGCTCCAGGATCTGGTGGTGATGCTGGAAGACAGTGCCTCAGAGGTCTTTTCAGAATAAATGCAGGGTTTTCTTTTTTTCTCCATAAGCTAGGAGTCCTTGAAAGTAGCAGTACTCATTTGGAGTGAGGTGCTTAGAAACCAGTTTTAAGGAATTCAAAATGGTAAGTGGAAGAAGTATGTGAACAGCGAATTTACTGAGTGTGGAGGTAATTGAGAAAACAAATATACTACAGGTCAAAGAAAAATATAGGCGCTTGATTGAAGGCTTCTGTGAATTAGATCTTAAGAGAAAAAAAGTAAGAGACCAAAGGTTGGAATGGCAAAAGACAAAACAACAACAAAAAAACGAGTGTGTTTTGAAAATTGATCACAGTAAATATGAAGCAGGCATAAAGGAGAAAAGAATACTGCTCAGAGTAAGAGAGTGCGAAGGCACCACTCAGTGATGGGCTGCCTTCTGGCTTTTGGAATAGTAAGCAAAAGATTAAAGAACCTATTTGCATTTACATTGTAGAACTCTGTTTTTCAAACAGCAGCATCCAGATTGTCAGTGGTTAAATCTCTACCATAACAGAAACATTTGGAGATCAAATATTTTCTGTATCCCTACTCTCTCCTGGGAAGTGGAAATGCCAGTGTCTGCCCACAAAGAAGAAAGATATGGAAAATCCAGGAAACAAACCTTAATGAGTTTCTTTAAGATTATCTCATTTAATTCTTAAAATATGTGTAAGAGAATATAGGTGAAGAAACTGAGATTTTCAAAGAAGTCATGAAACTTCCCAAACTCCATGTGATTAGTGAATGGCGACCTCAGAAACCCTTGCTCCTCCTAAATCCCCAGCTGACCTCTCTATTGAGCTGTGATTTAGAGTACGGATAAGAAAGAGAACCAGTGAGCACACAGGGATTCAGAAGAGTGAGATTGAAGGACTAGGGAAGGCTTCATTGAAGAGATAGATGCTTCTTACTGCAAGGGTCCTGTTTAGAAACAGAGCGGGTCTTTGAGTATAAAAACAAAAGGTTCCTTATCTAGAAGTGGACAAAATGTAAGTTAAAGTGTCTTGGATGTAAATGTTGGCTGGATATTTTGAAACATAGAAATCGTGAAATATATCCAGTGGTTAGATAATTTTAGACTGCCAAGAACCATTTTAAAATATGGTTCCCATTTTTCACTCAAGGCCAAAAGATGTTTTAAGATTAAAAACCAATCTCAAATTTTAAAACATTTATTAATAATTTAGACCTTATACTAAATCATCGCGGAAAAGCTGGGACTCAAAATCATTTTTTAATCTGGCTCCTCTGAACAATATTAAGTCAGTTTCTAATTTAGTAAACAAAGACCTGTGAAAATTGCAGTGCAGCCTCTATTAATATGATTTAAACCCTGTTGTGTGTTCTCCTGAGATATGCCAGATTAATGAACTATCCAAGCCTTGGAAGAAAATGAACTGCTGAAAATAAAAGTAGAATTCATGACTAAAAGCAGCCAAAAAAACCTAGCTAATCTTAACCCCTCACTTTATAAATAAGGAAAGTAAAAATAAGTAAAATGGTATTTATATTTTAGGTCATATCACATCCTTATTAACTTGAGCAGTATTAAAGGTTTTGTTTGGTTTATATTTCTTTCCCTAATATCTCAAATTATATTACATTCAAATGTGTGTGTATATGTGTGTTTTCATTTGTGTTTTGAATGGCGTGTTTGGATGACTGGCCAAATCTGAGTTCTGTGCCAACAAAAATGTCAAGTGCATTTGCCCTTTAATTACACGCAGTGCCTGGATTTTATAGTCCAGATTGTTCCCTGAAGAAGAGCATTTTCTGTTCCTGTATTTTATGAGAGAAAAAAAAATCACTGACATATCATGAAGCCTTTTCTCCTAATATCTCTAGATTTTCACATTCATCAGCTCATAAACATTTTACTCTGAGGTTCAGATCTAGTTGTTTTTAGCCTACTTTGCTTTAAACATTACCTGTGAATATGAGATTCAGCATCATTTAATTTATTATTTTTATTTCTCAGTAATCTTCAGCTCCATCTATTTTACTTTTAACAGGCCATTAGTACCCAGATGTCCCACACATAATAAGCAGTATATAGAGGATATGTAGTTTCTGATTATTTATATTTTCCTTTCCCTTTTGGCATAAAAGCAGGCCAGCTCATTGTTCCCCAGGGTTATGGTTATGGCATTGCCTTATTTTTTACTTCAAGTTAATTTTTAATTTCACCCTATTTTATTCTCTGATCTTCTTTATTACTTGACATTAAAAAAGAACTTCTTATCAACAAGACAGCTCCATCGTCTCTGAACTCTCGTTAAAGCTAGTAGACATTCGCAGCATTTTGTTATTGATATGATATAATCTTCCTCATGTCAGTAAAAAAGCCCCACCATCTACTTCCATGTCTTCTTTAGAGAGGTTTCCCCTCACACTTGAATCTAAAGAGGTCACCATTGTGCCTGACCTCATCCCCTATTTTAATTCTCAGTAGGGAACTAATCACTATCATATGATCCTTTTGTACTCATTTGTCTTTTGCTTTACAAAATGAGATGTAAACTGTGTGAGAGCAGAGATTTCTGTTTTGTTCAGTAATGATGCTTCAGAGCCTAGAAATGTGCCAGGCAGGTGCCAGGGACAACAAATAATTTAGTAATGAAAGGAAGGAAATCTATACCTTCTTCCTGGATTTAAAATGGGACATGGATTTATATTTTTCTTTTTATTTAGTTATTTTTTTAAGATTTTATTTATTTTTAGAGAGGGGAAGGGGGGAGAGAGAAGGAGAGACACATCAGTATGTGGTTGCCTCTCTTGTGCCCCCTACTGGGGACCTGGCCCACAACCCAAGCATGGGCACTGGGGATCAAACCAGAGACCCTTTGGTTTGCAGGGTGGCATTCAATCCACTGAGCCACACCAACCAGGGCTATATTTTTTCCTTAAAAAATATTTTATAAGGTTCTCCAAAAACCTCCCAGATTTCATTCTTTCATCCATCTATCTCTGCCCCCCCCCCCATCTGTTTTCTTTCTAGAAAGGATTTTATGTGACAACTTCTTTCTTTATGGTAGATAGTGATGGAGGATTCAACCTTTTCTCCCTCTCTCTCTCTCTCCCTCTCTCTTTCTTTCTCATTCTCTATGTCTCTTCCCTCTCTTCCTCTCTGAATAGACAGTGGTGAAAATATTCCTAATCCCATTTCTCTCAAGCTAAAGTACCAGATGGGAGCCAGGAAGCATGGGGTATATTTTCAATTGTGTCAATAACTAATACTGTGGCCATGATAAAGACATTTACCTCCTCTGAGCTTTTTCTTTATCTAAAAATCACAGTTGGACTTTGATGTTGAATGACTTTTAAGAAATCTTTTACGGTGTTAGCAGACCAGATACAATTTCTTCCACCTGTACAGATCCCTAGTTGTGCTGCTTTTTAGTGCTTGCCATATTCTGTTAATAAGTACAGTTATTTAAATACTCATCTCTGCTTCTACATTATATACTCTTTGAAGAAAGAGCATTTGTCCATCTTTCTGGTTTTTAGCCTAGTAAAATCTTGTGTACCCCTGAGGTATTCAATAAATATGTGATAG
>VMDR010011174.1:0-29090 GCA_007922815.1 Macrotus californicus | reverse complement strand
AAGTCTGTGAGCATCCTGATTACCAGTGTTTTGAACTGTGCATCTGATAGGTTGGCTATCTCTTCGTCACTTAGTTGTATTTTTTCTGGAGCTTTGATCTGTTCTCTCATTTGGGCCATTTTTGTTGTCTTGGCGCGCCTGTTACGTAGTAAGGGGCGGAGCCTTAGGTGTTCACCAGGGCAGGGTGGCCACGTCGCTGTGTTGTGACGCTGTTTGTGGGGGAGGGGTCTGAGAGGGAACAATGGTGGCCACCCTGCTCCCTGCCGGTTACCAGTCACTTTCCGCACTACCCACAGTCCAACGGGGCCCCTCTGATGCTGGCTCCAGTGCTGATCCCCCGTGGGAGGGCTGTGCACGCTCCAGGGCCCTGTGGGTCTCTCCAACGAGCTCTCCAGTGAGGCCGGGAGTTTCTCCTGCTGCCACCGCCTCAATCCCCATAGGAGTTTTCAATCAGAGGCTTTGAGGCTTCACTTCCCCACGCCGGAACTCTGGGTTGCAGGGTCCGTCCGGCTCCCAAGCCATTCCTCCCCGTTTATCCTCATGAGGGAGTGGGGCGCCCAGTCCGCAGCTGCCACCTCTCCCGGCCAGCCGCACCTTTCCCTGGTCCGCCAGCCGCCGCCCCGCCACGTGAGTCCTCTCCACCCCTCCTACCGGTCTGGATGTATGTTTCTTAGTTTCTTAGTTGTTGGACTTCCATACGGTTTGATTTTCTGTCAGTTCTGGTTGTTTTTTGTTTTAAAATTTGTTGTTGTCCTTCTTTTGGTTGTGCGAGGAGGCACAGTGTGTCTACCTATGCCTCCATCTTGGCCGGAAGTCCTGATTTTAAAATCTTTATAATTTAAAGAAAGGAAAATACTCACAGGCCTCTGAGACCTCATTTTGAGAAATTCTGATTTAAAATCTTTTTTATAATGTAAATATGTATACTATTCTATAAATCTGAAAATCAGTTGCAAAATTTTTATCACAAAAAATATAGCTTTATAATCAGCAAATCTTGTTTAGACTATCATAGAAAAAATTACTAACAATTCTGGAAGAACTTAGTGACCCCTGTCTTGTTTTTTTCCAACAAAAACCTCAGTGTAACAATCTTCGATGTTCCTTTGGTGACTAGGCTTTATGACTGTACAGCCCCTCCCCCTTTTCAAAGCAGCTGAGATCGTCAAATCTGGTTGTAAAGCAAAGGAGAAATAGATTCCCAAAGTGAAGCTGAAATGTATCTAGCAAGGCACAGAATTAGAATAAAATGCAAGAATTCTTTCACTCAGCCCCTTATCTGACCTTTAGATTAAACATCCCCTGCTGTAGTCCTTGTAGAAATATTGCATTGATAAGCATTTTAATATCACCAGGGGCAGGATTGTCCTAACTATCCACATTTAATTTTAATACATGCATTCTAATGCTATTAAAATAGATAATATGGCACAGAATATATAAATATGCCAGATAAAGAATGCTCTTTTTGCTGTTTCCCTCAAGTGGGTATCATGTATTAGCCACACCTTCAAAGAAGATCAAAGATGAGGATATAAAGATGACATGCCTTGCTTTTCAGGGACTAAAGGAGACCTGGGTGATATGGGAGACCAGGGCAACATTGGCAAGACCGGGCCCATTGGCAAGAAGGGTAAGCTGCATTTTCCTATTCTCCAATGGTGATTTCAAGCAAATTGAACATACCTTTGATATACTTACAAGGTTCTGTAGCATAAAAATAATCTTTTTCTTTTCTTTTAAAATATGAGTGTGTTTTTTTCTTTGTATCTTGGCTGTTCAGTAGTAGAAAACAATTATTCATAAAATTCAAGGTAGCAAAGGACAGTATAATTTAATTTCTTAATTTGAGTGGAATAATTATAATTCCATGTAGAGATCTATTATCAGGATAGGAGCATCTTTTTGTTTTCAGTCTTGTCCTGACCCTGTGCATTACTGCTTCAATACAACAAATACCTCTGTTACAAAAATAGAGGTAACAGCTGCCTTTTTCTTACCTAAGTACTCTTTTCCTATCTTCTCATAAAGCCCCACAATGGCAGAAGGTTCTAATTGCTTCTGATATTCAGTAATTCATACAGGCGGGCATTGTTCCACTTTCTTTGAAGATACAAAGCTGAATGCAAATTAAAATTTTCTTGCAAGAAACTCACAGACTATCTAGAAATGTAGGACTTTTTTCAGAAAGAATTAAAATACTGAATAACTCTGTGAATGCTTGAGGAACCATCTGGGAGTATAGACAAGATTGACATGAAGAATTGACCCAGGTCTTGAAGAACAGTAAGGTGTTTATGGAAATGAGGAAAGGCATTTGGGGGTGATACAGGAGACAGTTGTGCAAAGGTACAGGTCAAGGGAAGCTCAGTGCCACAGGCGATAGAATTCAGCAACCTGGTCATACCCCTAGGCTTCCACTCCTGCTTGTGCAGCTGCGTAATTAAACACGTGCCTCACAGTGGCCGTGGTGTGTGCCCGTGATTGAGCTGATAGATGGGGCCTAAGCTGAGGGTGTGGCTCCTCTCCTGGCTCCTTGTAGTCCAGTACTTCTCTCCTTACTCTCTTTCAACTCATTCCTTTGAGAACTTTCCTTTGGTCTGCATTGGAGGGCAGGAATGGAGGGCAGTACACTGAAGAGTTCATGACTCCTGCTGTAGAACGTGCCTGTGATGGCAAAAACTAGTGCCCCCACAACAAAATATTTTAGACATATTGCCCCCTGACAAGACTTTTAGACATATTTTTCCTAATTCCTCCTACCCATGAAATTTTACTATCACCCACAGGCAATATATTTGTTATGGACTGTGGTTAGAGTAAGGCTTTATTTCCTCTTAAGAACTGACTGCTGCATGCTTGAGGTGATATTGTCTCCACTAAGAATGCATAGGTTAACATTACTGTCTCCTTTTGCTTCCACTTCTCTCCATCATACTTCTCCTTGTAGTAGCTGGGTTTTGGAGTGGATGTCAAGTATTTGGGGAGCTAGCTAAGAAGAACTTGAGTGAGAGAAATGTTTAGTTTGAACTTGTTTATGTAGTTTGCAGTTACTTTCATGTACAGCTAACAATTCCAATGAAGGAATAGCTCCCAAGACTATGCCTACCATTTACTGAGCAGATCTACCCAAAGTCATGATGAAAAAGTTACGGGGGCTGGGGTGGACAGGGGCAGAGATAAGATCATCCCTATCAACATGTCCTGGGCCATCCAAGCACAAGAAATGCACGGATTATGGAAAAGAAACAAGTTGTGAAATGTATAGGGCCAGAGCTAGTCTGTAGAAAATTGTTCCAATCTAACAGGTTATATATGAAAAAAGATCTTATAGAAGTATTCTTATATTTGACAATACTCTTAGTTTACCTATATTACCAATAACAAGTTGTAAAGATAAAAGAAACTTCTTGCACTATTAATGATAGAAACAAAATTCAGGTTTGTACTACAGGCTGTGACAGAATTGCCTGCATTAATCTTTCTGTGCAGAAAGACTAGCTGTGTCCAAAAAAAGCCCCAAACATATTTAAAGGCATGAGTAGGCTGCTAAACTGAATAGGACTTCAGGGTCCATAATCTGGAGGAGAAGGGAACCACTCCAAGGTAAGCTGTGCATTCTATACCTCTACCTCTTCTCTCACTTCGTTCACTGGTTCACAAGTGAGGAAGCAGTAGGAGTCTGAGAGCCTGGAGTGAAAAGTTGCCCAAGGTGCATTCAAGGTGGCAAGAGAGGACTGGCCTTAGAAAATGCTGCTCCTTTTCATTTTAAAAATGGAAATTTCCAGTTAGAACTCCAAAACACTCTGAAAAATATTTCATTAAGCATATACTCATTCACGTTTCAAAAATCTCAGCAAACTAGGAATAGAGGGACACAGATTTAATATTTAAAGAAATATAAACATCAACAAGAGACTATTTTAAAATCGTACTTAACAATAAAATATTGAACACTTCTCTCCTGAGATTGGGGATGGTGAGCACAGCTCTCGTCACTAGTTCCAATAAAGATTCAAGAACAAATTCTAGCCAGACCAAAAATGCAAGAACAAGCGATGAAAATCACAATAATTGGAAATTAAGAAATAAAAGGGTCATTATTTGCAGATGACATGATTGCATGCCCAGAAAATACCAAAGAATCTAGAGATTAGCTATTTGTATGGTTAACTTTCTTAGATAGCTTAACATACAAAAATAAATTCTGTTTCTACATACCAGAAACAATTTTTTCATTAAATTAAAAAGACGTCATTTATTATAGCAGCAAAGTTATCAAATACCTAGGAATAAGTTTAAGAAGCTGTGTAAACCCTGTACAACAAATGCTACATAATGACAATGAGAGAAATTACAGAATATCTAAGGGAATGGAGGTAACACTACATTCGCAGATGGGAAGACTCAGTATTAAGATGCCAGTTCTCCCCAAATGGATCTATAGATTCGATGCTATCTCAATCAACATCCCAAAAGTAGTTCTTTGGAAATTTAATATGTTATTGCAAAATTTGTGTGGAAATGAAAAGGATCAAGAATGCCCAAGGAAACTCTTGAAGAAGAAAGACAAAGTTGGATGACTTAAATCACAGAGTTTAAACATTTATTATAAAGCTACAACTATGAAGATAGTATTGATTTAGTGCAGAGACAAAGAGATCAATGGGAAGGATTAGAGCATGCAGAAACAGACTCCCAAACTTGATTTATGTAAAGTTGACATTACTTTGTGATAGAAAATGGTGAGCCTCTCAATCAATAGAGCTAGGTCAATTGGATATTCATGAATGCAGCCCAACATATGCAGCCCATGATGTATGAAATAAAAAAGAATTATAGTGGCACAAAATTCATTTATTAGTTAAAATGTTATGATTTTTAGTGTACTTTGTAATGGGTTGTCTGGTTTTAGTATTTAGTGATTTGTTTTTATTTCTTTTTCTATACATATACATTTGTATAACCACTTTTCCAACTGTAATTTGGTACTATTTCTCCTAATGAGGGCTCCTCAAAGCTTTAGATAAAATCCATCATGGATATGTTCCTGACTGTATCAGCTTCATTGAACAACTGGTTAAAGGGATAGAAAGATGTCACCAAAGAGTGGAATGTTGGACTTCAAGATTTCTGCGATGTATCCATGTTAGATGATGTTAAGATCCCAAGTACTGTCCTGGAATTGGCAGAAGTGGAAGAGGAGGGTACTCACTGCCATGAACACACCCAGAATGCAAGAACTTCCTTTTGCAATGAGTTATTCAAGATGTTGCATGATCCTAGACATAAATGTGTCAAATCTAGATGAGATTCCAACTAAGAGAGAGGGAGTTAACAATCTTGAGCCAAGTCTTAATCCTTTCATAGATTAAGACTAGGTGACCTGGGAGGGTAGTAGATGACAAAGACAAGCAAAGGTCAAGAGTTTTAGCATAATTTTCTGGGTGTCAAAGTGGATGAACTTCCACAAATGTTGGAAAAGTAAGTCTGGAAATGACAAACTAACCTTATCTTCTTCGGCACAATTCTTCATTCACACTCAGGTGCATAAACTCCTAGTATATTCCACTATCACTTTTCTCATTGCCATGCCTTATTAGCTTGTCTGTTTAGCCATGCATACTGTGAACTTCTAGGGGGAACAAATGAATGAAAGATTTAGTGGGTCAATTTGCTTACATAAAAATAAGCTGTATGTGGGTACCCTACCTTTAATCATTTTATCCTAATGCTTATTATAGGGTAGAAACTTTTAAAATATTAGTTTCATTAAGAATGAAAAAATGAATGATAAATATATTATTTTCTTATAATGTAGCTCTCTTCTCTACCCTTTATTTAAGTACCCACTTCCCCTTAACATCAATTTCCACCATTGACTAAGATTTCTTTCTTCTCCAGAGATATGCCATCAAAATTTATGAGCATGTCCTGAAATTTCAAAAAAATGGAGGTTCAGTGTTCTGGCTCACCAGGATTAATTTCATTTTTAATCTGTACCTTGAAATTTATGGTCCTCATTTTGTCAATGGCCCTTCTAAATTTTTCACTGACTCAGATTAATCTCAACTTTCTGAACTGACCTTAATGTCACTTGCATGGACAGGTAGGTTTCCAGATGTCAATATTTCATTTCACGAATGAGAAGGAATAATTTATTATAGGTAAATTAAATCTCATAGCAAAATAAATGTTTTTACTTAAGGTCAATAATCCTTTTACAGTGAAAGCATTATGATTTTTTATTTGTTTAAATGCAACATCTAATTCTTCAATTTTAAGGCAGTTATCACAAACATGTTTCTACTCATAGACCAAAATAAGACTTTGTGTATGGCTTTATACCACAGTTTGTTTGGGGGCAATAGGCATTAAAAGTTCACATCCTCCATCAGGTGGCTAAATACTTGCTGTACTTACCTTTACCATAACACTGATTTAGGAGGCAGATGCTAACATTGCTTGAGCATCTTCTGTGAGTCTAGCACAAAGATAATCCCATGATAAAATAACATTATCTAATCTATCCTCTTTAATGATCTTAGGTATTAGGTACCCTTATTTCCACTTTAAAAACAAGAAACAGGAGCTTAAAGAAATTAAATAACCTGTCTACATTTGCTAGTAAATGACAGAGTGAAGATCCCCGCTCTCGTTGCTCAGACTTTCATAGTCTTTCCCTCCACCACATGCCTTGGCCTTTTCCATAGGTAAAAAAGGAAAAGAGATCATGTAAAAAGACTGAAAAGTCATCACAGTGCTTACATCTTCTCAGAAAGAAAAAGCAAATGATCAATTCAGGAATTGTTTTCCACAGTATGAAGATTTAGCTAAAAGCTATTGCTTCAGCGAAGCCTTCCCTACCCTGACCCACAGCCATCTTTGCCTTCTCCAAATACCTACCAGGAATTTTCTTCATCTTACTCTGTTAGTATGTGATAGTGACAGTGTACCATCTCCTTGGTCCCTGATGGGTGCTTTGTTTTCCTTAAAAAAATCATTTTCCAGAGCAAATATTGTGTTTATGCTTCATTTATGTCCCGTCATTGGGCTTAGCCCAGAAATAGGATCAATTTTCAACCTGGTAAATTGAAAGGGATTTACTTATAAAGAAAATGCACCATTTAAAAATAATTAAAATATTAAACCACATTCATATGATCTTTCAAGCCTATATTGTTTTCGGTGGTACTGAAGACTGGTACTCCTTTCAGTTTTTGATAACATTTTTCAAACACTTTAATTTCTTCATGAAAACATTGGTTAACTCATTGAGCAGCACTATGAACTGAGGAGTCAGAAACGATTGGGCTTCAACACCAGAAGTGTCACTGAATTGCTGGATGCCCTTGAGCAACTTGTTTTGCTTCTTGGATCCTCAATCCCTGCAATGGTGAAAGAGAGAGAATGATACAGTACCTAGCTCATTGGATTTGATACGATTACATCTATAAAGTATGCAGAACAGTACTTGACAAATGATTGGCCCTTAGCAAATCTATCTTTCCTTTCTTTCATTAATATCTTCTCAAATCTGTTCTTCCCTTTTCCAAGTTACATGTAAAAAATGCAGAACTTGCAGGACACAGCTTCAAGGGGATAGATGAATCTTCCTCATCAGGGTGCTGGCACATTTCCATGCTTTTTTCCCACCCATGCTTCTGCTGGACGTTATCGCCTCTCTTGCTCCTGTATTCACCTGCTGAAGTTTCATAACCAAGCTCCAGTGCCATCTGGTCAGGACAGCCTTCCTTCATCCTTCCAGCTGGAGCGCTGTCTCATCTAGCTCTGTCCCAGAGAGTGATCTCTGTGCAAGGTCTTTCTTACAATATTAACAGCATTGTTTTGTCATACATGTCATCATCTCTCATCTTTTCCAAGTGCAAGCTCTGATGTGTCCTCCCACTTACACTGCATTCTGGGTTTCAAAGACCACCTCCTTCCACTTGGCAAGCTCCCAAATGACTGGCACACTGTAAAGAAAAATGCCCACATGGCTCAACATGGAAAGACTCAGCAGATCCTTGGGGCCCCAGTATGTGTGCCTTTCTGGATGATCAACAGTCAATATGTACAGGACTATCAATTAAAAGCACTGAGCGAAAGTGTCCAATGCCACCATTACTAGCGACATGTGATTTTGAGTGCTTGAAATATGGCTAGTCAAAACTGAGATGTGCTTTAGGTGTAAAATATATGTCACACTCTGAAGACTTAATACCAAAAAAATGCAAAATATACCATTAATATTTTCATACCTATTATATGTTGAAATGACAATATTTTGGATATATGGGTTAAATAATATATATTATTTAAATTTTTTAAAGTGATGAGCTAAGCAAACAGTGATGAAGAGAATAGCTAATGGACAGGGAACACAGGACACCCTATGGGTTTTGGAAAGGCTCCCATTTTTTCCCTTTTGATGGGAAAGGATGGGGTTAGGCAGAGCCTCAATGCTGGCTTTGTCCCCCTCACATTGCCTGTTCGAGTCACATACCCAATTTTCTGCCCCCACCAAATGCCTACAGGGTTAAGTCACATACTCTTTTCTAGCCCAGATGACCTTTGTCCTGTATTTGTCACTCCTGAGCCCTTTCTTCTTCCATTTCCAAATCACCATTGAAGCATAAACACTATTTTACTCCAATCAGGGTCTTCTCTTTTTCTTTTCAAGGAGTTCAGCCAAACATTTCCTCTTGAAAATCAAAAGCTTTTGCTTTCAATGATTGTGTCTGATGTGGCCTTAGGAGCTTATTTTGAAGTAAAAAAAAAAAAATCAACATTTTTTTCTTCTCTGCTTTAATAATCCTGATGCTCTGAGAATTATTTTGTGGATGCCTCTGACTGAATACAAAAATGATCATATGCAAAGGAGAGCAGAATGGAAAATGATCAAGGTTCATATTTCAGTATAACATATTTGACACCATTTACAGATATTTGCATACATCCTATCTCCTCTAAAAATGTGTGAACTCTTTCAAGTTAGAAGTTTAATTTTGTCTCTTTATATCCTCTCAAAGAACCAAGCATTTTTTCTTGAATTGATTAAGTAAATAGTACATTTTTGTTGAATTAATTTGAAAAAGCACAACACATGTTTTTGAAAATCCAAGGGCAAAGCCTCGTGGAAGAACTTCAGTGCATAGTAAGTAGACACTGCAATGTGTTAATCAATTGATCCATATATATACAAAACAATGGTACTTCTAAAATTAAAAACATGCGGAGAATTGTATTAGCCTTGCTTAGAAGGCTGCATTGTAAACACATGTTTGTAGAATAGCGGAGACAAATTTAAATGTTTCTTACACATACTACTGAAATTCTATATTCAATATAAATCAATTATGACTTGTTTGATTAGTTGTACCTGTGTAGCCAACTCAAAATGAAATTATTTATATAAAACCAAGGAATCCTGGTGGGAGGTATTGCAAATTAAATGTAAAAACTGTTTTCTCTGATTGTAGCTACAGAAGAGAATGTCTGTCTGAAGTGATTCATTGTTTTCACTGTCCTTTGGGGGGCTATTGTTTCTACTCAGGTGACAAAGGGGAGAAGGGTTTACCCGGGATTCCTGGAGGAAAAGGCAAAGCAGGTATGATTGCTGGGCTTTCTCCTTGACTTCTGGCACTATTCCAAATGTACTCATCTCAGAAAGGATAGATTCCGTTTTCAGGAGAAAACAAGACTCTTTCCAGTGTACCTGACTTGATTTTACTCAGGGGAGAGGAAGGGGAAGAAGGGAACTCTCCTCTCTCTTGCTGGTGACTTTCCAAGCCCTGGGGAAGGGGATGATGGCACATTCCATTCCATTCACGCTTGGTGTGGGGGAGCCAACCTAGTGCCTCGTGAAGCAGCCTCATTCTCCCAGACCAAGGGGAAAATCCACAGTGGCCTCAGCCCTGGGTCACACCGGCATGCCTTGCATTCCACCAGCATCTCAACCAAAAACTGGCCAACAGTTGACCAGAAGCAAATTGACCTAATCTGGAAAGGCCCCATGGTTATAGGACATGCCTTCAATGGTCGTGGACCTTCTCCCCTAGTATTGAGAGCTTTATTTCCAGCGCTATATGCAGGGAATGAAAGCGAACTATTTGGGAGGCTTCAGTTCTTTCTGTCAACAGGGGTATAGTGAAAATTGATTCCAAGAACTCTTTTTAATTTCTTTTATTTAACTGATAATAGGGATAAATAAAGCCATAGATTCCTCCTCCTTTGGCTAATAAACATTTTGTTTTTCAACCACCTCAGAAAAAAGTAAACAGAAATGTTTATATGAAGCAGCCAGTAAATAAAAAAGAATAGATTCATTTGAATTTCACATAATTTTCCTTACAATCCCTCTCTGCCACAGTATCAGTGAGTGATTGAAAAGGTAAATGGTCAAAGGGGAATGAAAGTTAGAAATTAAAATCATAGTTAACCCACAAGCACAACAACTGGTTCTTGAAATAGGTTGGAACCATTCACAAGCTTGAAACTTAGTCCTCAAAACATTCAAGCTATATACTCCAGTGGATCATCAGGATTTACATTTGATTTCATCGTGAACGGTTTCTCCTGTCCGTGGAGAGTTGTGCAAGTGAGCGAACAATGCAGTCACAAAAAAGAAGACTGGCTAGGAAAATGTATTAAGAAAGCTGTAAAGATTTTACTCTGAAATTGGAGCATTGCATTCTATGTTCAACAAAATGCCAAATGGTCCACAATATGTGTGCAGTGGTTTGTCATGTGTACTCGTCTTTTTAAAAAGATGGCTTAGAACTGTGTTTTAACTCATTCAACATATGTTAAAAGATGTATTCTGAATCGTCAAGGCAGTGTAAACTGGAAACCTTATTTTTAATAAAAGTTTAAAAGTACAGCTACCCGCATAGAAACGTAGACTAGAAAAAGACAGTAAACTTTGGGAGGAGTAATGTCCCCTCTCAACGGATCTGCATGTGTTTTAACAGGAATTCACAGTTTCTGTCATTTAAAAGGTACCGTCTGTGACTGTGGAAGATACCGGAAAGTTGTTGGACAACTGGACATTAGTGTCGCTCGCCTCAAGACATCTTTGAAGTTCGTCAAGAATGGTGAGCATATTCTCTTCTGCTTTGTGCTGGTTACTGATTTAGTCTCTTTCAACCTTGCAATCCAGTATTTCTAGCAGGAAATACCTTGGGTTGGGCAAAGTAATAGTGAGGCAGATTCACCAGTTTAAAGGTCTCTCAAAATACTAGTAACCCACTCCAGCTCCAGGACACTTCAAGTCCACTACACATATTTGTACAAACTGCTTTCACTATGGGTAGAAAAAGTTACTTTCTGGAGACAAGGATGGTGAAACATTCAGAGTTGCCAAGCCATGCCTTAAGAATAAAAAGGGACAGCAAGATTCAGACAGAACTATCATCTCAAAAAATAGAATAATAAAAACAATAGCTGTTTGCTTGAGTACTTGGAATATTAATAATTATGATGGAAGTGCTATGACTAAGATGAAGCTTAGAAAGATGACCTTGCCCATAGATACAGAGCTGATGAACTGTGGAGCAAGGATTTGAATACAAATCAATAGGGATGTTACGTGTTTCTTTAAATGCTGCAATTTTTTATATTAGTCACTTTTGTTAACCCTGTCCATTTTCCCATTATAGTTAGCAGTTAAGCCATTAAAGTGGGGCTTATTCTCTCTTCTGAGACAGTATGAATGAGGGAACTACTGTTGTTAGTGTTATAATCAGCTTCATTTTGGTGAACTTCCATTTATTGCAATCCAGCTATATTGATTGTACATTATGGGAAGCACACAGATGCCATCTCATGTTCACCCTCATCTTATAATACTAGGAGCACCAGAAATGCTCAATATTAACTACTGACCCCAACTATAGTTCTAGTTACAACCTGCACACAAGACTGTCTCTTATGTGATTTGGACACTCATGAAGAAACCAAACCTCAGAGGTTAAACATACAGCAATAGTTCCTAACGGTTGAGCAGTCACGGGTTTATTTGTGAATTTTAATTTATGAACTCTAAAAAGTATATGTTGATGCCCCTGAAGTCCAAAACATTGATACCACATTAGGAGCTCAAAATGGTTCTGAGTCCCTAATTCTGTCAGTAGCTCAGTCTACTTCACCCACCTGGAGTGAAGTATAAGCAATCTCAGTAGATACATGTGGTCACACACAGCCCAGGAGTTTGTCCCAGAGTGGAAAAACTTCTGAATGATCCCCATATCATTTCAATAAGCTGCTACCATCCTGTGCAATGTTGGAAGCACAAAGGTTACAGAGTGCCAAAGCCATGGTCATTGTTCTCAAGATGTCCACTGTTTAGCAGAAGATACACACAGATGATTAGACTAGACTGTGCTGAGTACTATGAAGCGGAGACATGGGGGACAAGAGTCCTGGGCATCTGTTCAGAGAAAGGCTCCTATGGGGTAAAACACTGCCCCTGGAATCTCAAGGATAAGTAGGAGTGTCCCAGCTAGACAAGCAGTGAGAAGGATTTTCAGGCATGAAAAGCATGGAAATAGAAGAGAGAAGGGCATGCTCATGGGACTGTAAGTTTGTCAAAGGCATAAACTAGGATGGGAAAAATAGTCTGAGACGAGCTGGGTGGCAGTTCATGTAACAAGTCTGTGTCAAAATAGCTCTCTGCTTCAAAGTCGTGTGGGAAGTTAGACAGGAATGACAGAAAGGACAACTGGTAGGAGTTCTTTCTCTGCTTGATAACTAGGAAGGTGGAGAAAATATTAAACCAGTGCCAACCTCATCATAAGGTTTTGTGAAATAATTGTAGAATCTTGAGAAAATGAATTTAAATCCAGAAATATTATATAATTGCCTTTCCTCTTTTTGAGACACATAATTTCACTCTTCCTCTCTGCAAAGTCATAGCAGGGATTAGAGAAACGGACGAGAAATTCTACTACATTGTGCAAGAGGAGAAGAGCTACAGAGAATCCCTGACCCACTGCAGGATCCGGGGCGGCATGCTAGCCATGCCCAAGGACGAAGCTGCCAACACACTCATCGCTGACTATGTCGCCAAGAGTGGCTTCTTCCGGGTCTTCATTGGGGTGAACGACCTTGAGAGGGAGGGGCAGTACGTGTTCACAGACAACACTCCACTGCAGAACTACAGCAACTGGAAGGAGGGGGAGCCCAGTGACCCCTACGGTCAGGAGGACTGTGTGGAAATGCTGAGCTCAGGCAGATGGAATGACACAGAGTGCCACCTTACCATGTATTTTGTCTGCGAGTTTGTCAAGAAGAAAAAGTAACTTCCCTTGTGATACACATTTGGTTGTTCCCTGTGACGACCATTGCTATTCTTTTTACCCATCCTTTTCTTCCTAGTTACACTACATTTGTTCTCACTCAGGACAAGTGGGAAACTCTCAATTGAGGTTTCGGAATTTCCATTGTTGTGTTCTTTGGTGACAGTTTTAAACACTTTCATACATGGTTTATCATTGAGCCAACAGTTTGCCAATTTACATGGGTCTCAAGAAAGAGTTTGATTTATTGGCTGGGCAAGAGGCGGTTGCTTACACCTTGAATAAAATGTTCTTCTGGCATTTGCTCTGCCCCTTCTCCCTAGAGTCCTAAACCTCTACCTAAACTCTCTACCTCACCCAGTGAGTGATTGGACAGTTGGTTGGTGAAGATTAGAACAATCTGCCCTTGCCCAAAGTCAGACAAGAAGGTCTTCTGTTTTCTAGAAATCCTAAGATATTATCTGTCTTTGAGTCTGAGATCTCCAGTTCTTCGGTCATTCATCATAGCCCCACACACACTGGCAAGGTCCTCTCATTCACACAAACATAGAAATAATTCAATCCCAATGTCTATACTAGGAACGTCTAGCCCAGTGACCTGTTCCAGACCATATGGAATCACATAGACCCCATTTGTGCTTCTGATCTACAATTTTCACTGAAAAATATCTGGCACTTGTCTTGGCTCCTTTTCTGTGAGCCCACAGCTTAATCCCAGACCCTCAGATAATTAACTCTCTCATCTGAGGAAAAGGGAACTTTTCCCAAACAAAGTTATTATAATCCTCCTGCTAAATTGCCCCCTCCTATTAATATGGCTTCATTTTTCTTTGTCTTAGGTTGACTTATATCAGCTTTCCTCCCATAGGCATGGGAAATGATGAATGGGGTTTGAGAAGTCTTCAGAAAACTCTAGAAGCTTCCAGGCACTACCAACATTGTCTTTTAAGTCTCCTTCTCCCTACCTCTAATATGTGGTGACATTTTGCAGGAGGACCTTTACTTTTCAAAACTGTATGTTGTAAAAAACCCACAGCAAAGATTCCCTTTCTAGTACTCTGACATCACGGGAGTGTGTCAAGTGTAGGAGTTGGGACATGCCTAGGACTCACATTTACTGAGCTGGTGTCATTCTGCTTTGAACTACAGATCAAACCTCTAAGGAGCTTTCATTTGGAATCTAAAAATAAACAGTTCAACAAAAACTCTAGATTGTTCCCTTTTAAACTGCAGCTCCAGTTATAGTCTGTGGCATATGATTAGACTGTTTAAAATGCTGGCAAAGCAGTTAATGAACTTAGAGAAACAGATCAACAACATATGTTCACCTTAAACCATCTGTTCATGATTTCACCCATGACTAACCGGTTATGACATAGGATTTGATTAGGTTATTTCTGTGAGTTTAATGAGGGTCACAAACTCAAGTACTGTAGGGGCCATACAGATGACATAAATAAGTGAGGTGGAACAGGTGGGGACCCCAGCACACTGAAAACAGCCTGCCCATCTAAAAGAACCAGCTGCTCCTCAGTGGCTGCTATTTTTGCCAAGAAGGACCCAATGTCACTATATGTTCTGATATTTCAAGAGCTATCAGAGAGCTGGAACTTTAGAAGATATCTTTATATTTTTAAAAGTTGGCATTGAATCCATTTTTAACCCAAATTTAAATCATAACCTTTCTATTTCTCACCTCCTGGGGAGAGTTCTAAAGGTTCTAGCCATATTGAATGTCATTAGGACACGGTGACATCAAAGTCAAGATCTCCCATTAATAACCTCATTCAGTCAGCTCAATCACAAGAATGCCTTCAATGTTTGCCACTCATCAAGTTAATAAACTAGTTACTTATTCAGACTTCTGAGACTGTGGCACATGAATGTTGAAGCCAGGGCAGTTTAATAAAAATTACAGAGAGAACACCATATCAAAACTTTTATCTTTGGGCAGAATGCCAGTCAAGAACATGAGGAACAAGACTCTAGAAACCCATGGAGGAAAAGAAAGGGAAAAGAAGAGAGGACAGAAGGAATGGAGAACAAACCTTGTCTAGGATCTCCATTGGGAGACACATTCTGATTTGTTCAGAGACCTCCAGATATGACCCTTTGTTGTAGGTATTATAAGTGCTATTATTATTTCTGTTATGATTATTATAATAATAACAACTACATTCTTATCCATGGCTCTTCTTTGCTGCCAGTGCTTCCAAGAGAAGATGACAGCTTCAAAGAACAGGATTCATCCTTCTGCTTTGCCTGGAAGAAAGGTTGAGGGCGCTACACACTTAATTAGATTTATTATGAAACTCGCATTGTGCTCTACAAAATAAACACCTTCACATATCATATTTAATGTGATTTTGATAAACTTTGGGAAGTATGAAGGGCAGACATTTTTACTGCCATTTTCCCAATGAAGATAATTGAGGCCCGAGGAAGCTACGCAATTTACCAAAATTAGGTCATTTGAGGGAAAAGTAGGACTCCAGCCTGCTGACTAAAACTGCCAAGCCAGTGTTCTCTCCAGTTTCTGTTTATTGTTCTTATATTGAACGGAAGTTCATGCACAATTCCCTTGTGATAGCAGAGGCTCCAATAATGGCTCTTGATTACCTTCCAAAGTTAAAGATTAGGATCCATTAACAGATGTTGGGGATTCTGAAACTTGCATTACGAATATGGTGTTCACTGGTTTACTTTTTTGTTCACTAATGTCTGTACATGGCATTGCTGTTGGGGAGCTGACTTAGTACAGCCTTGCTATAATTTTGCAGGTAACTACGGATGTAGGAAAAGCAAAGCAGATATATAAAAATCAAGATTTGGCCCAAATAATAAGCATGTAATTTTTTGCCCCATAAAAGAATTTGCTAGAAAATTAATTCTCTTAAGTAACTAGCATTTAAAATTGATTTTATTCTCAAAAGTTGAACTTATACTCAACTTTTCAGAAACATACCCGGGTACTTCCCAAGGATGACATAAAATTTCCAGGGAAACAAAATTTAAAAATATGTATTTTTACAGTCTCACAACACTGCCATATCAAAGCAGCATATTCAATAACCAGACAAGAGGAAATGGCTTATGTCCAGAGTCATAGCCCAACCACTGTAGAAAGGTGTACTTTCTGTGTTGAGAGCAATATAGCAATCATGGATTATACCTGGGGCAGCTCACCATAAACAGGGCTGCAATTTTGTTAAATGTATTTTTAAGTTTTGACCTAGATCTGTGTTACCCAATATGTACTGCTGGGATTATTAACAAATTAATTCTCAGCTCTCTGGGTTGCATTTCTTGAGACAGTAAAATATCTGTGGAATAGGAAAGGCTAACCTAACAGTAGCACCAGTGCATCAACAAAAGACTGAGACAGAGGTTTGCAGGGAATCGATGTTGGGTTCCATGCAAGGGTAACACGGGTCTGAGTGCTCCACTTTGAAATTCAAACTCTAGGTCTGGTGTCATGGGGCCTTGAATTTCGGTGTCAACTGTGCCACTTACCAGGCCTCGTAGGGAAATATTTTCCACAATCTAACCTTGTTTTCCTAATCTGTGTAGTTCCTCCTCACAAGGTGTTGTGACAGTTTAAGGAGGCAATATATAAGGAGACCAGACATGTTATATGGACATGATAAAGCAGACATTGCTACTAGCTACCTGCCAAAAAGAAATAAGCCATATTTTAATATATATAAAGAATTATCCAAGTAAAAAACATGTATACAGTGTATAGATATTATAGAGATGCATATATATGTACATGTTATATGTCTGTGTGTGAATACATAAAAAGGTGTATTTTTACCTTCTTTTCTAGATAAAATTTTATCTAGAAAATTCTCAGGGCAGTACATAAACTGCCCAATGTTGTGTTGCTGAAGTGAATTAGAGCTGAGGTTCATAACTGAATTCAATTGACTCTCTAACCAACTATACTTTTTCTAAGATGGAGTTCATCCGAACCTATGTTTATTACATAAAAGAAACATTTTTAAATTTAAAAATAAAATCATTGACTTATATTACCTTGAGATCATAAGGTCTTCATAGTCAAGCTAAGTCCCTTAAAACCTGAGGGGGAAAAAAGTCATGTCATTTCGAATGCAGATTAAAGAGAAGGAAGAAATTTGCCACGGATTTCGTACACACAAATCTTTTCATAAATATTGGGCATTCTCTTACTGCACCCTTAACAGGTGGTAATGTGGTCCCTATTTGAAGTCCATGTTTTAGGTAATTTGCTAACCTCATTAGAAGGTTTTTCCTTACAGTGAGCTTCTCTTCAATTTCTATATCTTGCCCTACCTTTCGCTATTGATAACTTTAATAGAAGTACAAATGGGCTAGGGAATGCCATCCTTACTACAGGACTGGTTACCTAGGTGGCTGTCCAGTTACACGCATTTCACTAAACCTAAATGGTACAGCCCACATCCCCTGAATTCAAATTTTGAATTGATAAAGGCATGAGAGGCACAGATGTAGAATGTGAATAGTATTCAAGGTCATGGCAGGCATCTCAAGCCCCAGAGGAGGAGGCTGCTAAGAGGTAGATGGTTTGGTAAGACCCCACTGAGAGGGTTCAGGGCAGGTGTCCAGGGCTAGTGGGACAGTGAAGTCAAAATCAGAGTCCAGGTGCATGAAGCCTATAGGGTGAACAACTGGAATAGGTGGAGAGTAGAGTTCATTAACTGATTAGTTTATCAGATATGTTTGTGGAGCATTTAACATGTGTTAAGAGATAGCATGATAAGGGCTGGAGACACAATGGAAAAGAAGACTGATCAGGTTTCTAGCCTCATGGGCAGGACCCCCTCGGGTTCATTGAATATGCCCACCACACTGAGGCCCGAGATTTAATCTATTATGGAGGATGAGGTCTATAAAGCTGTTCTGTTTTTACACCTCCTTCCTCTCCAACACAACAGCTCTTCAAAGATATCCTGACATAAGTTGGACAAGGGAATTTTTTGTTAGAGTACCACATTATCCTTTTTTGAAGAGGAATACGGAAGCATCTCTTCAAGTACATTTATACGTCCATTTTGGCTGAGTCTTTGTGACGTGACAAAAAGTTCCTATATCGCTCTGCACACTTACCCATACCACTTCCTCACAAGAAAGAGTGTATTCTTGTGCTTGTGCATGAGTGAGCTTTGATGCCTGGCAAATGTTCTCTTGCCTTATTTTTTCTTGGTGACCTACACCTGATGCTCAGTGAAACTCAGGTTCGCCATAGATTGTCACTTTTATGATTAAAACAAAGTAGAGCTGGCTCGATGGGGAGATGGGCTGCAGTAGAAGGAGAGATGGTATACATAAATAATATTTTTTCCTTTATTTTTATTGTTGACACTATTACAAATGTCCCCAATTTCCCTTCCTTTGCCCCGCTTCTCCCAGCCCTCACTCCCCCTTCCCTCTGGCTACCACCACACTGTTGTCCGTGTCTGTGGGTTATGCACGTGTGTTCTTTATCTCTCATCCCCTCACCTTCCTTCATCCAGTCCTTCCCTCCCCTCCCCTCCCCTCCCCATTGACATCTGTCAGTCTGCTCCAAGTTTCCATGCCTCTGTTTCTATTTTGTTCTTCAGTTTATCTCACTCATTAGGTTCCACTTATAAGCAAGATCATATGGTATTTGTTTTTTCCCTGAATGGTTTATTTCACTTAGCATAATAATCTCCAGGTCCACCCATGCTATCACAAAGGTAGGATTTTCTTCTTTCTTTTAAATATATTTTATTGATTATGCTATTACAGTTGTCCCATTTTACCCCTTTATTCCCCTCCACCCTGCACACCCCCTTCTACCTACATTCCCCCCCTTTAGTTCATGTCCATGGGTCATATATATAAGTTCTTTGGCTTCTACATTTCCTATACTATTCTTAACCTACCCCTGTCTATCTTCAACCTAGCATTCATGCTGCTTATTCCCCATACTTTTCCCCCCTCTCTCCCCACCTACTCCCCTGCTGATAACCCTCCATGTGATCTCCATTTCTGTGATTCTGTTTTGTTCTATTGTTTGCTTTGTGTTTGTGTTTGTTTTAGGTTCAGTTGTGAATAACTATGAGTTTGTTGTCATTTTACAGTTCATATTTTTTATCTTCTTTTTCTTATGTAAGTCCCTTTAACATTTCATATAATAAAGGTTTGGTGATGATGAACTCCTTTAACTTGACCTTATCTGGGAACCACTTTATCTGCCCTTCCATTCTAAATGATAGCTTTGCTGGGTAATCTTGGATGTAGGTCTTTGCCCTTCATGACTTGGAATACTTCTACAAATTCATAATGCAGCACACCATGAAACCCAGATATTTGATGAACGAATACACAGTCTTTGTACTATGGCTTCTGCCCACATTTTCAGCATTTGCCATCCCCTCCCAGGTACACAATTCCACATCTACACGTATACTAGAACTTCCCACAACAGATTCATCTTTCTGATTTGTGTATGTTGCCTTCACGTATTGTTCCATGCTGTCTGCTTAGCGACCTGTCACTCATCCAATGGAACACAGTTCACACCTCTCAGCTCCCCAAAGGTCTTCAGGGGTTTCTTCCATGGCTCTCAGCACAGCTCTATGTGTCCCTGCCATGTCATTTTCTGTTGAGGATGAGGACCACACATATTCATCTTTGCAGCACGAAGGACAAGGCCAAGTGTCCAGGACATGGTAAGCAACCAGGGCATGTTTCTCGGTAACTACTGGATAAATGGTGAGTTCAGGAAGAGAATTCAAGGTTGCCTGGTGCTCCCTAGTCCTACCATGTGCAGGGAAGCATCCTAGGAACTGTGTGTGTTTTAGGCAGGGTCTTTACAGGAAAGAGATGGCCCATGTACGTGAGGTAATTGAGAAAAGTCAAAGTGAGAAACTTTTTACACAGGTGTAGGCAGAGTTAAGGAGTGATGAAACATGGTGGAAGGGTGGCAATAATGTAGGGCCTGAAGGACCAGTGGGAGGGGTGGGTTACCAGACCCGGAGAGGACCACACATGAGAGCTCCCTAACAGCAGCTATGGCCTTGGAAGTAAGAAAACAACCTTGTGCCAGCCAGGGACAAAAGCCAAGAGATCATTAGCTGACTCGTGCCTCCACTAATCTTCTGTTTTCCCACTAGTGTTTCCCATTGGCCAATCTCAGCCAGAATCCACAGGGTAAAGGAACCACTCGCTATAGGCAATAAAATACAGGCTCCTGAGTCCCTGAACATAGCAGAGCCAGACAGAGATGGAATTGAAGGGCACACAATGGACAGCACAGGGACTGAAATCCAGTGCCCTTCTTCAGCAGGCAGAGGCTGATTCTGCCATATTAGGGCTTTGGGGAAGGAGGATAAATAAGGAAGTTGGAAGAGCTTCGAAATTAGAAAGACAACAAGCTTTGGACATCCAGGATTAGTATGGGAAGTCCTATTAAAGCCTCAGAGTAAGAAGCCAGGCAGAATGATGGAAACTAGATGTGAGGCACTGGAACATGAACCCAGGATTGGACAGGAGAGTTTTACTAAAAAATAGAAGGTGGGGTCAGGAGAAATTTTAACAACAGAGTTGGTTGTAGGGACTTTTTATAAAATATCTACAAACCTATTCCTAGGCAAATAAGGAGCTGTCAAGTCTTCAGAGACAGTTCTGGCAGATACCAAGAGAGGACTGAGATGTGATTCCTAACTTTAGGAACTTTCTAAATTGCTAAAGCAAAAGGGGCCAGGAGTAATTCGAGAGTGTAGGCCACGCCTTCACACATCCTGGCATCACAGGTCTTTGAGGACTCTCCTGTGAGATACACAAAATAAAATTTTATAATTAATATAATTATTAATGTCCCATTATAATTAATAATGCATTATAAATAATTATATACTTATATATTAAATATACCATCTAATGATATATTATAATTATGCTGTTAATTATATTTGTATGTTCTCCAAAAAAATTACCAATAAATTGTTTTTTGTAAGTCTATTTAAATTTTAATCAAACTTCAATGCACAGGACCTCACTTAGAATTTTAGTCTCTGTCACAATTAGCTCAATCAAGAAAAAGGTCACTTGCACAAGTAATGGTTACTATAGAAGTATGTCTCCCCATTGCCTCCCTTCCCTGCCCCGCCCCTCCTCCCCCACACCAGTTCTGGGCCTGTAGCTCTCCTGTAGTACTGCTTCAGCCCAGAGCCTTTGAACAGCAAGAAACAGGAACTCCACTCAGACCCACAGAAGCAGTGAAGGAGACTAGGACTCCTGGGGCTATAGCTGGACTGTGGCTCATCTGGAACCAGGGCTGAAAAGGCTCTAACTTCTCTGGGTTCTCTTCACCTTTGTTTGGTCACTCCCTCACTTCCTCTGGACTCTCATCCCAGGACAGGAAGCATGGTCACCTGCAAGCCCAGATCCTCCTTCTACTTTTCTAACTCCAGGGAAAATACAGTGTGCCTGTTGGCTGTGACTAAATGACCTTTTGTTGTGCCCAAGGGAGCTTGGTCTTGGTCTTGACCTTGTGTTCACAACAGTGGCAGGAGAATGGATGAAATGGAGGGGGTAATTATTCTAATTTTTTCCTTCTCTCTCTCTCTCTCCCTCTTTCTTTCTTCCTTTTATCCATCTAGAAATAGATAAAGTTTTGTATAGAGTCATAGTGTTTGGAATTATGTTAATTTAAATTCAATGAAAAGCTAAATGGAAGGAGGAGAAGGAAATAAAAAGCGGTATTTGAACATACAAATAAAAAAGGCAGTAGTGGGCCATTGTCACCCCCCTTCATCCTGCCCAGGAGACATCATACATCACAATTACTTGGAACATACATCCTTAGAAGTCCCAGGCCTGAATTTTGCCCTATCCAGTGGCCAAAGACTAGTGGGATTTTTATATATAAGCATCAGGAGGTAGCAATACCCATCTTATTAAATTGTAAGGTGCCTCCTACACCCCTTCTTTCCTTCTGTTCCCTCTCATCTCCCACTTGCTTGGTTCATTTAGACTCACAAACTTGTTCCTGCCAAGTGATTCAGCCCGGGGCAGCTGAAGTACGTCAATGCTGCAAAAATAAATATATTGGCAGTTCCATTAATTTATCTCAAAAATTCATCTAAATGTCACAATCGAATCCACACTGTAATATGTTTATTTTAACATAAAACATTGTGTCTACCAGGCATTTAAGTAAGACTGGGAGTAGAGAAATGCAGGCAATATTTCTCCTGTGCACTCTGCTCCTGGGCACACTGCTCTGAATATCTCAGTCCAATAAGCAAGGCTGTGCTTAGTGAAATCAAACCTGGCTAAGACTATGGGGATATAGTGTTAGCTAGAAATCAATCCTATTGTTTCAGTGTCACTTGCATATTGACAGAAATTTCAGTTTCCCTGAGTCTTTGGACAATTACTAGACACTTTCTGAATGAGAAACTCACCATTGTCATTTTCCAAGAAGCAACTGCCATGAAGTATTTTAAATTGTTGTAATGTGCAGGGTGATTTTATTGTCTATATTTTTTATCAGGTTGACATTTTTTAGGTGAAAAGGGCTTTTTTATCATTTAGAGAATATATTGCTATTGAATTGACACATTATACCTGGCAATTTGACGAGGCCATCAGCCATTTTCATTGTTCCCCTTGGCCACGTCTGATGTGGGTGTTAGACACCATGGCTTCTTTGGGGGTTGAACAGCCTTTGAAGCTTGACTCTTTTCCTCAAAAGTTTGGGCCCTAAGGATTGTTTTAGGTCTCATACAGTCAAAGAATTTTTCTAAACTAGAGTTGTGGTTTCCTTAGCAGTTCAATCTCTTTGAAAATTACTACGCTTCTGATCTCGCTTTTGGCCCCATGTGCCAGCAACCACACAAAAATTCTTTGATAGGAAGAATTCTCAAACTTGATATATTCCTCTACTTCTTTGCTCTGTGCCTGCCCTACCCATCTCTTAAGTCAATGGCCATTTCTTTAAGGTTCTCTGGAACTACAGGTGGGAAGCCTAAATTCTTCATCTAATCTTCATCCCAGATCACTTCATTCAACTGAGAAATTTTATTAGAACTTTTTTTGTAAATGCCTTCTAATATCTCATCTCTACTTCATATCTTTTAACGTAGCAAGATCTCAATTTCTGGACTCTATCTACTTTCTTTCCATTCTACTTATATACTGGCCAGTTCTTTTCTGATTTTTTCAAATAACTTTGCTAAAAGGCAGCCAATAATAACCAAGAGACACTAGTATTTTTGTCATATTCATGCATTTCCCCTAAAACTGCAAGTTGAAGGCACTTTGTCTCCCAAGTTACTACAGGCAACAGTTTTTCCAGTTGCTTTTCCAAAGTATAAAATGAATAACTAGGTTCTCATATATCCCAGCCTCTGAAGTTGACTATCTTCTTACCAAACAATGCCGGCAGTACCATATATCCTAGCTTTATTTTAAAGCAATTTAATGCAAAATACCAATTGCTTTATTAGTCAGGATAGACCAAGGTATGCACAAGTAAGTGTATCCTCACATCATAGTGGTTTTAATGCAATAAAAGTTAATTGTTCGTTCCCATAATGATTGGGAATGGCTTGGACAGATTCTTCATCTCAGAGTGATCCCATGTGGAACCCCTGGTTTTCTAGGTTGCCACAGAAGACAAAGAGAGAGCTGGAAGACAGCACAGGATGCTTTTACAGGCCAAGACTTGAAGGGAGAGAGGTAACTTCATGGTTGCCTACTGTATTCTGGCCAGAACTCAGTCCTTAGGCCCTGTCTAGTTGCAGAGCAACCTAGGAAATGTAGCTTTTGTCTGTGATCTGGGAAAGGGAAAGTTATAATGAACACATAACATTGTCTCTGCTACAGGCACCGTAAGCTGGTAGTTAAATGTACGGGTTCTAATTTCACCGTGTATTGACCATGGGACATTAAACAAGTTACTTAACCTGTGTGATTCAGTTTCCTTCTCTGTAAAATGGGATGATGAAAGGGTAACTACATCAGAGGATAATAGGTATATATATATAAAGCAATTAGAACAAGCCGGATCTACAGTGTGATATAAAGTTATATAACTATTACATAGCAAATTCAAAATGTCACTATGGAGCAAATCAGAGTAATTAGCAAATGTGCCATTTTACAGTAAGTCTAATTGACTAGGAAGTCAGATAGTCTCTAACCCCTAGCCCACCTGGCTCCAAGACCAAAATAACACACACCTGCACATCCCATTTTGTGACCTTTCATTTGCGCTCACTTCAGTTCTACATGACTGAGTTTATGGTGCGTGCTGAGCCAATGGGATGGGGCACCAGGGAAAGTTCCTCAGATGGGGCTCAGCTGGTTCTCACCCGAGAAATATTCTTCCTAATGGCTGTGGAGGACTCATCTGATTAATTACTGCCAAATCTGCCAGGAAGTGCGTCTGTATGAGAAAATATTGTTTCTCCTTCATAAAATAATGTATTCATTTACCGAAACATAATAAGCATTAAGTATGTGCCAGGCACTGCGTTAAACAGAAAAGCTATAAATAATTGATTCTCCCTGTGGTGGTAGAAGCAGATTGTGTGCCTATCAAGTAGAATTTATTATTACCCACATTTTTATAAGGAAGAAATTGGGATTTCAAAACATACCATAGATACTTGGCTTTCTCCTCTTAGCATAGAAAATGGTAGAGTCAAGATTTGCATCCGGGACTGTTCGCTGCTGGCACCCACACTCCATTTATTTCTCCAGCATGTTAGTCAGGGTGCCAGCAGGAAACAGCTGGTGCACAGAAAATGGATAAGGCAAGTTCTTTAAAGGGGCTATGAACAAAAATGTGGGCAAAGTGGGGGAATCACAGATAGAATGTAGCACATTAGGGCTGACAGCAACTGAGCGCCGTTAATACCCATTGCCCTGAAAGCAAAGACAGGGTGTGGTTATCAGAAGCCAACAAGAAGACTACCCATCAAAGTAAGAATTTTGGGCATGGGATGCCCAAGTGTGATCCCATGGGGAAGGAACTGGGACTACACTATTCAACATGTTCTTCCCTTTGATCTCCCGCCAGTGATTCTCACTGGCTGAAACCCAGAAAAGCTGAAGAGCAAGGAGGCCCTCTGACAAGTAAGTGCTTTATAGTTCAGCTCCCTGAAGAATGGAAGAAGATAGGAAAGGAGACAGAGAGTAAATTCTAGGGGTCACAGGAAGATATCCAAGGTAGAAGAACCTGGGAGAGAACATGTCTGACTCCAGGTAAGCACTTATATCAGCAGGTGGTCAGTAAAGCGTGCAGGAATAACCCAAATGCCCGCTCTCTGCAAGAACTGAGTGGTCAGTGGAAAGGGCCATTGTGGCTTACCAAGGGGTGAGGTCCCGGCGAACCCAGCACAACAGATTTAGAAGGCAGAGAAGAGAGCTTCTAGGGAAGGTTCATGCTGAGCATCTGGCCATTTCTCTAGGTACCTTAAGTGGAGAAACATGTGTCTGACTAGAATTATTCAAAGTCATCTTTCCTAACCTTTCCTTCTTTTTGTATCAACACTCTCCAGGTTCTTCTCGGAACCATTGGTGGTTAGCATCTGTGTGGTTCTCATGTCTGAAAATCTCACGGGTCAGCTTCTCCTCCACTATGTGCTTGGTCCATTTATCAGACCAGTTTTGCAGGCAACATGAATGATTAATGAATCCTGTGTGGTGAACGAGCAGCTTGTTTGGTGCTTCTGACCTAGGTGCTGTAAAACTCATTACTGGTACCTACTGAAGCTTTGCTAATGGATTTAGAATAGATTTCACTACTGTTAAAATGATTCTGCTCTTATGTGATCTTGATTTTTCATGTTCCTTGTTTATGTGTTGTTACTTGTGATTGTTAGGCACTATGCACGGACTTGTGTGTGTTTTTTTTTAAAGTCAATCTACAGTCAGGGTGACAATTTACCAGGTTCCATTTAGAATAGAAAGACATTTATTACAAAGTTACAGGTCTAAGTGATGGGCACTTGACACAATATAGCACTTTTTAAATGTAGAATTTATGTGTTCAATATTACAAATAAAGCTAGGTTTATACTAAAATAGTGCCCTGAAATACTCCCTATAATGGACACTGGCAATCAGCTCCACAATTTCTTCTACCATGCAGCTGTGAGAGGGCAGGCAAACATGTTACTCTGCCTCTCTCCTTCCATAGGTGGGGCATTCTCTTGGCTGGCCAATCAGATATACTTCTTTCCTCCAAACTCTGTGATTGGTTCAAGAATGATCATGGGACTTAACCAAGCACAGGGCCAGTCACTTTTCTTAAGGTTTAATATCTGCACAGTGGAAGAGATTTTGTATCTGTCTCCTCTGGGGACATAAACAATGAAGGAGGTGGAACCTGCAGCCATCACAGACAGCCCTGCTTTCTCACATAGAGGAAGCCATTTGCACTAGAAGAGAATGGGAATAACTCAAAGACAATCACCTAATTTTAGCACATAAAAAAAAATATTTTATTACCAGTCCTTACTCTGGTGGATACCATAAAATCTAGAATCTCCCCACATTCCTGTATGACTCATTTTTGCCCATGTAGACATTGGTCTTTGAGGCATTCACCACCTCTTAGCTTAGGAAGGCCACAGAGCCCTGATGGCATCCCCCCAAAACTGTATTCGTAGGGAAGGTGGACTGGGGCTAATGGAAGAAAGAGGAATGAATTAGAATGACCTGGAAGAAAACACAAAAGAAAAAAGAAAAGAAAAGCCCTAAACAATAAGTCACCAAATATGAATTGAAAACCAAATTGTAATCAAGTTTGGTGGTTGCCTAAAGAATTATAACAGGTAAAACAGACAACAGGTAATATTTTTAAAGACTCATAAAGTCTTGTGCTTTTAAAGTGTCAGGATTTCAGAAGCATTGATGGTATCAATAGCCAAGAAATGTTATAGTCATTCAGGAAAATTGGACAAATTAACAAAAAACTCAAGTGAGCAATTGAAACTGAACACTGCAAATGGAAGATCATATGATCAACTCATATTCTTGACTGTGAAGTAACTTTGAGAATACAGTATCTGTCATAAGGACTTCTAAGGATTGTCACTAAAGATGATGAAGTATGGTAAACTTAAAGCGATTCCCCAATACACAGTAAAGGCAAATCTTCCTGAGTACTAGTACTTAGAACAGTGCCTTTAATTAAGAAAATCTCATTAATAGGAGGAAGCAATTAAATGGACAAGATCCAGAAAGAAAGAAATGCATAGGATTAGACCCCAGGAAAAGTGAGCGACTATGTTATTTACAGGTATTAGGAAAGAAAGTATTTCACAGAAGTCTGTCTAGGTTGATGGAATTTTCCCTATTCAGTGATCAAATTCTTAAACAATGTTAACTATGTGGGAGGGAAAATATATACACTGAATTATTATAATTGCATTCCTTCTTCAAAAGAAGATCTAAAATGTAAAAACATTTATTATAGCTAAAGTGGTTATTATGAATTATGGTCTTGTATTAGAAAATATTGCCTTGGAGACTTTTAAGGTGTTTAGAGATTTTTATTAATCTAGATATCTTTTGGTGACTGAACTGTATTTATTTATTTATTTACCTACTCATTTACTTACTTAACTTCCTTGCTACTGAGTTGCCACTTACCTCTGCGTATCATTGTTTGACTCCCTTAACTATCTCAATGCTGGGTCACGACATTTTGGTGCCCTTATTTGCTTCAGAAGAGGAATTGTCTGTAAACAGGAGTTAATGGGTGAAAGCTTAAAGTTAGTGTAGTAAAGTTTATTGGCTTCCTAAGGTATGCTATTTGCCATCTGCTTTAGATTCTCAGCAAATCTAATTCATTGTCATTTTCATATTCTCTCTCTCTCTGTCTCTCATTTACTCTTGCTCATTTTTTTGCACCTCTCTGTGCCCTGCATACAAAGGCAGCCATGAGTTCGGTGTTGAAATACATACTCGTGTGTGTGAGCACTGTACACACATGGTAAAAGCTGTAAGTCATACAGTATATAAAGGGAAGAGGTTGTTCATTTATTATTTAAAATAAAAAATTATAGTTATATTTATATACTTGAAGATGCAGCAAAGAGAATGAGAGTAAGAAAGAAATCATGACAAAGACTTTGATATAGAAATTGTAGATTGATGGCAATAATAAAATTCAAATTCTGAAATTGCAACTACAGAAGAATTTCAATGGAAAGACTGAAAATGATTTGGAGAAATATTTGACCCATATTCTATGGTACTTCCAAAGTACATGAATGAACTAAGAGCTTTTGGCTGTGAAACTGTAATGCCTTTGAGGAAAAAAAAAAAAATTACTAACATCGTTTGTGCTCTTTAGAGAATGATCTTTAGATAATAATCATAAAAGGTGTGAAGCCAGGGACTAGTCTCTCATTCACAAAGAAGATGCTCAAAAAGGGCTTGTTGAAATCGTGATTGTTAACCTTTCAAAAACTCAGAATGCATAGCTGGCTGTCTTGCTACATAGGAAGGAAGGGAGGAGGGAGAAAGGAAAAGAAGGAGGGAGACTGGGGGAAGGAACAAAAAAGAAATTATAATTTAACTAACTAATCATGTACTTGAAAGAGTACATAGAGTGGAAATAGATAGGAAAACAAGGAGAGGAACCCTCGAAATAACCAACACTTAAAGAGCTCTGCTATGCTTCCCAAGACCAAGGCTTGATTTCTTCAAGACATTCTTTTCTATTTGGTCTTAATTATTTCACAACTCTTACACTAATAAATTATGTTTGAATTCCAATAAAGATTATGTGGATAAAAT
>VMDR010011173.1:0-29080 GCA_007922815.1 Macrotus californicus | reverse complement strand
GATAAGGTCAAGTTCAAGGAGTTCATCATCACCAAGCCCTTATTATATGAAATGTTAAAGGGACTTATCTAAGAAAAAGAAGACCAAAACTATGAACAGTGAAATGACAACAAATTCACAACTATCAACACCTGAACCTAAAAGAACACAAAAACAAAAATAAACTAAGCAAACAACTAGAGGAGGAACAGAATCACAGAAATGGAGAACACATGGAGGGTTATCAGTGGGGCAGTGGGAGGGGGAGAGAAGGTGAAAAGGTACAGGGAATAAGAAGCATAAATGGTAGGTACCAAATAGGAGGAGGTTAAGAATAGTACAGGAAATGGGGAAGCCAAGGAACTTATATGTATGACCCATGGACATGAACTAAGGGTGGGGGGGATGAGTGCCAGTTGTGGTGCAGGGTAGAGAGGAATAAAAGGGAGAAAAGAATATGGGACAAGTGTAATAGTATAATCAATAAAATATATTTAGAAAAACAATTATATGGTTGAATATAAAAGCAAGTGTTTATGATTGCAAAGTATTTTATAAATATTAAGATTAAAATGAACCCCAGCTGGTGTGCCGCAAACTGAAAGGTCACCGGTTCGATTCCTGGTGAAGGTACATGCCTGGGTTGCAGGTTTGGTGCCCAGTCTGGGGACGTACGGCAGGCAGCCACACAATGTTTCCTTCCACAGCAATGTTTATCTCCCTCTCAGTCTGCAGCTCTTCCCCTCTTGTTAAAATAGATTTAAAAGTCTATTAAAATGAGATGAAGCAGCATGGGCTGGTGGTAAACTAGACAGATGTAGTTCCTGGTGATTTCAATCTTATGTAAGAAATTTGGGGGTAGGTTTTGATGCTTTAAAATGTTTAAGTACCTTCATCTCTATGATCACATTTAATTTTTATAACAGCCACATAAAGAAGTCGGGGTGAAAATGTATATTCCTATTTTATAAAGAAAACATGTGGTAGAGAGTAGTTTTATTAAATTGGCCTGTGCTATGCATGTTTTCCCACAGTTTCCTATTCATCGGTAACATACATCACCTTTCCTGCTATTGGGTATTTTATGGCACTTTTTCATGGATGTCAACATATAATGGATGTGCATTCATTTTTTATTTCCTGTGGGGTGTGCTTTTTTCCCCAGGCAAAGGGTGGCGGTTATGAAAGTGAAGATGCCTATCAAAATGCAGAACTAGTTTTTCTAGATATCCACAATATTCATGTTATGAGAGAATCGTTACGAAAACTTAAGGAGATTGTGTACCCCAACATTGAGGAGACCCACTGGCTATCGAACTTGGAATCTACTCACTGGCTAGAACATATTAAGGTGGGTTATTTCGTCATGCTATTATAGAAAGAATATCCAACAAGGTCTTTCTCTGCCCTTCGTCTCTATTGGCTTTTATGATTGAAGTCAAGATGAAGGGACCTTTCTCAACAGTGAAGAATAGATACCTGCTCTGGTCATTAGAACTACTGCTAAGTTTTGAGGCTTGAATGGATGGTTTTCCTGTGTTGTGCCTGTGGTTCTGTTGGACTTCTTTTACTTTCTTTCCATCCCGTCCGAAGGCTACCCATCCTTCAGGTCCCGGTTCGTATTGCATGTATTCCACCAAATCTTAGCAGATTCCATGCATTTCCATTTCCTTTGAAGTTTTCACTTTTTCTTTCCATTTAATCAGGTACTACCTTGCACTTCATTTAATTACTTTTGTATCAGCCAACGTATACTGTTAATTCAGTGGAGATCAGGGCTGAATAAATCGTAGTCATATTTCTTTCTCCCCCTCCTCAGGCACTAGGGAAGCACACTCTGTGTGACTAATAGGCACCCAGTGAGTAGTTGTTACATGGCTTGTGAAGTGAGCATCATCCTGGCCGGGGAAGCACAGTGAAGCAGTTGAATGAAGGATAGGGACTACCTGTGTGAACACTGCCAAACACACTTGAACGAGTGGGGGCTACCAGTGAACACTGATTTGCCTAACCTGTTCATATAGTGTTTGAAGCACCACATGTTATGTTATTTAACACAGTTATATATATTTTCAGATGTGCTCTGAATTTTAGTAGCATAGCTCATTACCAAAATAAAGACTTCTGTAACCTCATATATTAACATTATGAAATAAAGGGAAGTGAGATTTTTCATGTTAAAAAGGAACAGACTTACACTCACATCAAAATCCCTAAAATTCAGAAAAATTGAAGAGAAGGCCGATTTGATCTAATGAGAATTATAGACTATTTTTATTATTGTTTCTCTTCTAGAAGCTTAGAGACTTGGATGTAACAAAGTGTCAACACTCCTCAGAGCATGTTCAGGTGTAAACAGAAATCCATAAGACTTCATTTGGAACTAACATAAATTGTTTCTTCCACTTCTGTAGATTCCAGGTCACTTTACTAGCAGGTACAGCATCCTAGCCAAAAAGCTGGCTAGACAAGAAACAAGTTTCTGTAGAGGTATAAGAGGTACAATTGTGCCTGGACTCATCTCCACCAGTCCTCACACCTGCACGGCTTACCCACTCACTTTCTTCGGATCCTTGCTCAGACATCACCTTCCCAGAGAGGCCTTTCCCAACCACTCCAGACAAAGTAGCAGTCCTACTGGATGCCCTTAGAACCACACGGTGCCTTCTCACCTACTGCTGACACATTACATAGTTCCTTCTTTGTCCGCGTTGGGCTGGCCTCTCTGGCCAGAATGTGAACTTCATCAAGCCAACACTTTGTTCTGTTCTGTCGACTGCTTTGCCTCCCGTACCTAGAGCCATGCCTGCCCCACAGTAAGGGACTCCGTAAATGTTTATTTTATAAATGAGTACATGAACTGAAATGACCACTTAGGACAGATCTTCCTGGTCAGGCTTAACTTTCCAACTGTTCTAGTCCTTTGGGTCAGTGATTTGTAAGTCTGCATATGCATTTGAATTACTGGTGGAAGTTATTTAAAATCGTGAGTTAGGATGGGTGGAGATTGGAGCCCAAGCAGTTTAGAAAAAAAAATGCTCCCGGATGACTCAGGCATAGTCAAGATTGAGATTGCTTCCCAGTACCCCATTTCCAGAATACACCCGTGGTTATGGTCGAAAGGAGGCTATCATGAGGTTCCATAACCTAGCTAGTAACCCTGTTTTCCTCCATCCTGATCTGTGTTTGGGGAGCCAGGCTGCTTTTCCAGTGTGATCTGGCCACTGAAGAGAAGAATAGTGCTAGATGGTCCTCGTTAAAGGGGTTTGTACTTTTCTGCCTCTTTTTGGCTACATCTGATTCTATCTAGTTTTAACTCAGGATCAACTTCAGAAAAGGTAAATTATTTGGCAAAGAGTCTGCATATTTAAAAAATAATTAAAATTATTTTAGAGACCAGTTAAGTTGACACGGTGATTTATTGATACGATGAGAATTTTTTATTCATACGGATACAGAAAAGTAGCTTACTCTAAAATTTTATTCTGTGCTTTGTGTCTGCTGTGTGATACATATAAACACAGTAAAATAAGTGCTGTGGAAGCTACAGAATGTTTTAAGTAGACCAGTTTTATTGTTTTCATGCATATTCTAATTTGATTAAGCAAGTGTTGTTACAAATAACAGATAAGACTTCAGTTGGGATATTATTTTTATTTAAATGGATGGTATTGGAATATTTGCAGATTCTCAGAAATGGATCCTTTTAGAACTTAGATCTTTTTTTCTCTTTCTCACACTGTTGATTTGTTTACATCCCAGAGATACTTTTCACTTGGATATTTCATTGTGCAGATTTTTAGGAGTCTGCATTTATGAGATTTTTCTAGTTTTAAAAGCAAAATTATATATCTTCTACTATTTAAAAACAATTTTTTAGGAAGAGACCAACCTTTTCCATTGTTATTGACGCAGTCACCCCTAGCAAAACTCTATTAATACATTTTGAAGAAGGAAGCATTTAATTTTTTAATGTTTTCATTTAAAAAAAATCTGTTTTGCAGCTTATTCTTGCTGGGGCTCTTAGGATTGCGGACAAAGTAGAGTCGGGAAAGACATCCGTGGTGGTACACTGCAGTGATGGTTGGGACCGCACGGCGCAGCTGACATCCCTCGCCATGCTCATGCTGGATGGATACTATCGAACCATCCGGGGGTTTGAAGTCCTTGTGGAAAAAGAATGGCTGAGCTTTGGACATCGATTTCAGCTTGTGAGTAGAGCCTTGGCTTGATGTGTTACATTCATCTCACATCAGACTTGTGTGAAAGTAATGCCTTTTATTCATTGGATATGCATCTAAAATCGATTGTTTATTCTAGAGGGTTAAACTTCTCAGGAGAAGGTTTTTGCGTTGGAAAGCATTAGGATATCCTGTCATGACTTTTCTGGCTGACCCAGTCTCTTCTGTGATCTTTACCAGGAAACATTCGGTATCATTCCATGATTTCCATGGATGTCTTCTCTCCACCTTCAGTTAACAGTTCAGATTAGCATGAATGGTTATGGAATTACAAGGCACTTCTAGTTTTTCCTTTACTGTGGGAGTGGGGGTGGGGATGGGATAGGGGAGAACAATGGGGAAGAAGGCAGGACAACTGTAACTGAACAACAACAACAAAACATTTTAAAAGGTTAACAAAATAGCCTTGGCTGGTGTGGCTCAGTGGACTGAGTGCCGGCCTGCCAACCAAAGGGTCGCGGGTTCAATTCCCAGTCAGGGCCCATGCCTGGGGGGCTGGGTTCCCAGTGAGGGATGCACAAGAGGCAACCACACATTGATGCTTCTCTCCCTCTCTCTCCCTCCCTTCCCCTCTGTCTAAAAATAAATAAATAAAATCTTTTTTTAAAAGTTTAACAAAATAGATTTAAAAGATCAGAATGGTTTAATTATTCTCAATTTAAAGCAGCCCTACAAAGTAGTGTTGCTCACATAGGATCAAAGTCTAAACAAAATCTAGGACTAAGCGAAAAATAAGTAAAATGTAACTCAGAGTTGGGAATAAAACAACTTTTCTATTATTTTTCTTAAGATACTAACACTGTAATGACCATGTATATGAAAAGTTTTACAGTTAGTTTTATGGAAATGACAAATTTTTGTGTCCTCTGTGTCTCATAATTTATGTTGATGTTATTGTTGGTAGCAAATGTAAGAGTTAGAAGGAAGTCAGAGTCCAGCAACAATTGTTGAATCTTCAGTGGTGTCCCCAAAATGATTATTCAGTTTCTTCATTAATACCTCTAGAAATAAGCAACAAATCTCTTCCTGAGGCTATACAGTCTCCCTTCAGAAAGTCTACCAATCAGAAGCTTCTTCCTCATAGTGAACTAACATTTGCTTCCCATGTTTCTATATTCCTCTTTGGAGACAAGAAGAACAAATGTAACTACTTATCCATGAAAATAGCCCTTCACCTATTAGAAAGTAACTGTCAGCTCATGTCCTCGATGGTCCCCAGTTCTTCTGGCTAGCCATCCATTTCTTCTGTCTTAGCTGAAGCTCCTCACCATTCCGCCATCTGGGCTTCAGTCCTGGCATTTCCACAGGTGGGGTGGCCAGAACTAGCCCCAGGTCCTAAAATAGAGGAATGAGGTGTGTGTCTTTCAAAGGATACTATATGCTTTCACATTTGCTTTCTTCTTACCTCACACTTTGGATTCATGTAGCTTTCAATTAAATACACATTCAAGTGTATTTTAGCTGTTTCTGCTAAGCACTAAATTTGGGATCAGAAAACTTGGTGTTCTGTATTGCCTGTCTGTTGTAATCACAGAATTTGGAAAGTGCAGAATAGTTATACTTTTCCAGGAAGGACGAGCAGGGTGAGCAAATGTCTAGGTGGGGGTGTGCATGGCAAGGTAGAGAAGAGGGAAGGGGAGCTGCAGAGAATCTTGGAGACGGGAGGGAGTCGGAGTGGCAGAGGCCTTAAGACCACTGGGAGTGTGGCTCGTGGGCGGTTCGTGGTAGCGTTTTCCTAGATTAGCTGAGACTTTCTGAAAGGTGTTTGCCCAGATGCTGTCTCTGATGGTAACCCTCTGTATCTAGTAGTTACGAGGGTAAATGAGCAGCGTTTATAAAGGACCTGAGAGAAACAGACATTTAAAGGCGGTCTGCTCTTCTGAACTTGAATTGTTAAATAAAGTTGGACATCTGGAGTATCAATTCAGATGGTTCACGTTTTTCAATTCTCTGTAAAATGTATTTATCATGAGAAGACCATTTAAGAAAAAACAAAAAAGCGTTTACTTCAAAGGATAAAGTTTTAGTTAGCCAAAGCTGTACATATTCATACAAATGTGACCAAAATCAAACATTTTAGACTGTTTGAAATTGCCATGGAATCCTAAATTGCTAACTCTGGTTACCGACTCTGTTTTTCCCCCTCGTTGTTACATGAAAGCAGAATTTGACAAATAAAAGGCATCTGGTCAAGATGGTATGCTCACACATGGTTAACAGAGGGTAATAATCCATATTTACCATATCAGAAATTATATTTTAAAAAATTAAATATTTATTCATTGAAGAAATAATCTATTTATCTTAGTCCATTTGGGCTGCTGTAACAATACCATAGACTGAGTGACTTATAAACAACAGCAATTTATTTCTCACAGTTTTGAACCCTGAAAGCCCAAAGTGAGGGTGCCAGCGTAGTTGGGTTCTGGTGAAGACCTGCATCTCACTGTGTCCTCACATGGAGGCGGAGGCCAGGGAGCTCTGAGGGGTCTCTGTAGATATGAGCACTAGCCCACTCATGAGGGTTCCACTGAGGACTCCTCATCCTAATACCGTCACATTCGTTCCAGCACGCAGATTTGGGGGGACACATTCAGACTGTAGTACTACTAAAAATTCACATAAATAACATTATAAAGAAAAGTATGTTTTTTAAAACAAAAAATGGTTTCATGAGAAGAATGGCATTGTTCTACATTTTGGGGGGCAATTTTTTAAATGTCTGGCTTAATAGAAAACAGCTAAATTTCGTATCTTCTGCATTCAGTCTGTTGCAGTATGTTCTGCTGGTTGAAGTATATGTGGAAAAAATCTGACCAGACACAGATATGTAGTTTGAAAAGTAAAGAGTATTCTAATAGCTTTTTAAAGGAATTGTTGGTAGACTACTTTGTTATTATGCCAAAACTTGACAAATGGTAGTTTCTTGGAGGTTCATTGTGATGTGGAATCCAGAACTAAATCAGTTTTTTTGCTCTTTGTTCCATTAAGTCCCATTGGTCTGTCTTGCACTTTGAGTAGATCTTTTACCCAGGCCTGGCCTTGTGACACTGTGTGTTAGTTATTGGAAAAAACTTGTTTGCCTGGCTGCACACCTCTTCCGTTGTCTGTGCATCCCTTCGTGTCACCCCGCAAAACCACATTGTTAATACCACCACTGCTTCTCTCAGAAAGGTCTTTAAATGTTATCAAGCTCATGTTTTCCAGATAAGTTTTCTAAAAACCTGATTTTTACTCAGAAGCTTGAATTTTATCATTGGCAACAAATATTTTCCATTGTTTTCCTCGAAGCGACGTGGGCACTTTGTACATTTCCTGAAAGTCTGTAAGATATTCGAGTCTCAGCAGCTGTAGTTCACATGTCAGTTCTTTAGGTCAAAACCACGTTCCATGAAAAAGTGTCATTTCCTACTGTCCTTAAGTTTGCAGCAGAAGCACGTTGTGTGTATTTCCCATTGTGTTGCACAGACTGTTAAAAAATTGCATTCAATAGGAGAGATTTAATAACGTTAATAAATTTTACTGCTTCATCGAGGAAACTGGCCTGAGTGATTGGCTTCTGTCCCTTTCATTTAACTGCGAGTGTGTGGCGGGACAGAATATGACCGCAGTGCAGTTTGGTTCCAGTGTCTGGCTTGATTCCTCCTGAGGTGCCAAAAGGTTTATCCTTCATCACCTTTGCACCATTAGTGCAAACGTAAATAAATTGAAAACAGCCCTGGCTGGTGTAGCTCAGTGGATTGAGTGCGGCCCTGGGAACCAAAGCATCACCGGTTCAGTTCCCAGTGAGGGCATGTGCCTGGGTTGCAGGCCACGTCCCCAGGAGGGGATGTGCAAGAGGCAACCACACATTGATGTTTCACTTCTCCTCTTTTTCCCTCCCTTCCTCTCTCTCTAAAAATAAATTTTAATAATTTTTTAAAAAATAAATAAATTGAAAAAAGCAACTAATGTTTTAGTATTATGAAATTAGTTTCTACCTCAGTCTCCCCCACCCCCACCCCCCAGTGCCCCCACCCAGAAGTCTGTGGGTCACACTTTTAGAATCAGTGGCTTCAGGGTACAGAGGAGGGGTCTGTTTGGGTCATCTGTGGCAGAGGTTCTCAAGAAAAAGAATGGAGAGACTGGGTGAGTGCATGCTTGGAGGGCAGAGGTCAAACATTTTTTAAAGGTGTGTGATTTGTGCTAATGTGATACTTCTTGATAAAAACAGACTGGAGCTGTAATATACAACAGTCCCCTTCATGCACTGGCCAAGATGCTAAAGGAGAAGGGTGCTTTCTGAGGTTGTTGCACAAGTAACATTAACATCCAGGGGCAAACTAGATCTCCAGGACGGAAATCTGGGCTCTGAGGTCTGACTGCTCCTGTCTTCCATCATCAGCCTTTTACCTTCTGGGTTTCACTTATTAAACAAAGTTGTAATTCCCATTGCCAGCATCTCCTGTTAATAAATATTCTGGCATTTGTACATTAAAATGTTAGTAGACATTTCACAGGTAGGGTGACGGGTTATTGCTATTTTGTTTACTGTGCTCCTTTAAAAAGATTTTCTGAATTTTTAAAAATATTGAGGAAATAGTACTTTTATTGGAAAGTAATGTCCAGTAAAAAGTGAAAATCCCACAAAGCTCACGTACGACCTCACTGTCTTTGATGCAGAGACTCGGCCACGGAGACAAGAATCACGCAGACGCGGACAGGTCGCCTGTTTTCCTTCAGTTCATTGACTCTGTCTGGCAAATGACACGACAGGTAACGTCTCTCCACACCCATTCCTACCTCTCTTCAGCCGTCCAGGCAGAGTTGGGAGATTTGGTCACTGACTATCCTGCATTTCACGTAAAAGGGAAATTCTAGGTAATAGAGCTTGTCCCTAGTTACCACGTTGTGAATTAGGCTAAAGAGTGTTATTTGAGAGTAGTATTACACACTTGACGATGTGATTTCATTGTCATTTCAGTGAGTGGCCCGATGACAACCCAAGAGGTGTCCTCCTCTGTTTTATTTATTTATTTACTTTACTCTTTACTGTATTTTCTCTACATTACCTTCAGGCCCCTTATGTCTACCTCTGCCCTCCTCTGCTTTAGACAAGTAGTGTTAAATAATGGCCACATCTTCACCCAGAAGCTCATCTGTATATTGCTAAACAGGTAAAGAAGTGAAGAAATAGGCCAGTCATTTTAATGAGTTAGGTGCTAAATTATGGCAAGGTAGGTATATAATAGAGTCAGTTCTTTTTTCCTTAGGTGTGCAGAGATTATGTTTTTTAGACCTACCAGCTTTATAACAAACCCATGTTAAATTTACTGTAGATGGATTTAGCTTTTTGGAAAGATACCAGAGGAGAATGAAAAAATACCTGGTTTGTTATGAGATCATCCCACTGATGACGCAAGGGTTTGGTGTTTTTAAAATATTTAACTCTTTAAGAAAAATCATCTCAAAACCCCAAAGTTGGATCCAGCTTCTTGGTATGTATGTGAGCTAACTATTCACCCCAGGGTTTATTAGACCTGCTCTTCGTTACAGTGCCCCATGAATCTGAGGTCAGGCCGTCGCTGGCTCTGCTTCACTTTAGGGTCACATTTGAGCTTCAAGAAAACACTATTTATTTCATTAAAAGGAAGTGCTGACCCTTAGGACCACTACATCAGTTATACAGTATATGGAATAGTTCGTCTTGTGCCCCCATAAGAATTTCAGTTTGGTTGGATTAGTTTGCAGCCTGCCAGGTTAAATTGTACTGTAGCTGACTACAGTATGAGGAGGCTGGTATTTTTACACATATGTGTCAAATGTGTATAAAACCCAGCTTCTGTATGCTAGACCTTGTATGTTGTGGGGAGGGGAGATGCTACATACTCGTTTTAATAGTGTTTACTACTTCTTGGAGTAGGTTTGAATTTTCCCTTTGGAATTGCCTTTGAGGTAGTATATCAGCTATACAAATTCTTACCAGTCTTTTTTTGGGTGTTTGACAAAAACAGTAGGATCCAGTTTTGACTGCTCCCGTATTCAATTTTTAAATAACATTCGACTATTGGAGAAAATCACATATGCTGTGTCAGGGGACTGGGAAAGTTGTTTGAGACCATGGTACCACTGATGGTTAAGGGGACTGCTGTTCAGGGGGACCACCCAGAAGGGGCAACATGTGGGGATGTATCAGTTCTGATATGTTTGCTAGAAAAAGAATTAATCACAAGTACTAATTGTTTGAACAGGAGAACGCATGACAAGTACATTTTTCCTTAGCAATTGTGTTAACTTTCTGTATGCTGTGTATCTGTTATAAAAGCAGTTTATCTTCAATTCTGAGCTTAAGTCACTAAAAGTTAGAAAATCAGTTTAATCCTGTGTTTCTTAGATAGAAGTTAAAATATATTATAGTGATGAGTCTTTATTTTGGACATCTAGCTAGTTTTTGTGTGTTCTTCTGAACTAAAACGTTCAGTGTGATCACAGTCTTTACTGGCAGCCTTCAGTTTTACAAAAGAGGAAAACAAAATATTCCTCTTTAAAAGCAATGCCAGCAGTTAATGCTGTGCTGTTCTAGGTTTTCTTTTTCGGTGGTGGTGGGGTTCTTGTTTTGTTTGGTGAGGAAATGCCCACTGATGAAGCTGAGCTAATAGTCTTGCCAAGAAGATGAAAGCTAACCACAGCCACAGCTCTTCCGGACTGCTGTCTAATGAGTCGGCGCGTCCACCGTTGGCTCACACAGTAAGGCTGTTAGGAGTACAGGGCATGGGACTTATTTTATAAATAAATGGGATTTGGCACAGTTTCTTACAGATAATTGGCTTTTTGTTGCATGTGCTTGACTACCTGCTCCATTCAGCTTCACAGCCACCGCATGGCAGTAGCCCTTCGGTGTCTGAGAAATGTGCCACGTTACCCTGTTTATGGCTTCCTGTCCCTTTTGCTTCGAGTTCACGCCATTTTCCTTCACTGTTGGGTAGGGATCATTCAAAGAAAAACTTGGAATATTTATTTCCCAAATCTGCAATCCAAATATTCATGGAATTCCTCTTCACGGGTCACATCATTTGTCCACTCTTGCATAGAAACTTTGGAATAATCTTGAAATATTACACAGACAGGATGGATTAACCTAAAGCCTTTACCTTCCTGGGATCTGTATTTTGTCCTTGATGAGTTCCCCACAAATTGTGTGGTTTGTGTGATACTAAGATACCCAGTAAGCCCGTGTCCTGGGGTTAAAGAGAAAGTGAATTTTCTTTTTTGTTAGAAAGAGGCTGCCGAAGTACTGGATTACAAGGTGCTCCCATGTGACTGGATGTTCCTTAAAAAGATAAGCAGGTTGGCTTTTAAATGAACTGCACATCTGCCTTGGATAGTTATTTTTATGCATTGCTGACATTTCCTGGAGTCATTGATACTAGTTTTTGTGTTAATTCCTAAAAACAATGTTTTTGAAAACTTAAAGAAAAATCTTAATATGTTGCTTATGGTCATTTTTAGAAGAAAAAGATTAAAGTTGCCAGAATTGCCCGGGTCAAAATTCATCAGCCTGCCATTTAGGGTGAACAGATGTGGGGATACAGAAGCATCAAGGTCAGAACATTCAAATTCTTGCTGCATATGGAAAGGAGATTTGGGAGAAATTATCTTAGAAAAGTGGTAAAGTGACTATTTGAACCAAAAACCAAACAGATTATGCCATAATGGCTTAGGAATTATACAGGGTCTGGCACAAATAATGCCCGTTTTTATTACAGAATCTTTTATTAAAAAATCACAAGCATGTAGTTCTGTAACATAACAGTATCACACTCAAGCACACCACATGACATCTTAGGTGAAATGTGCAAATTAAGACTATAAATTATTACACCCATAGTATTACCCTGCCAACCACACTGAAGCAGACATTACTTCTGCTGGACCCTGTAGTTTTGAATATTATTTAGCCTAATTTTAAGAAGTATTAGAAAGGATCTACCCATGTACAGGGAGAACTATGCTTGAAAAAATGTCTTAAAATATTAAGTCTTGTGTTTGTGGTGTTTGATTTGCAGTTTCCCACAGCATTCGAATTCAACGAGTATTTTCTCATTACCATTTTGGACCACCTATATAGCTGTTTATTCGGGACGTTCCTTTGTAACAGTGAACAGCAGAGAGGAAAAGAGGTAAAATATGAACCCCATCCTGGCCTACCCCCAAGGTGTGTTTTTACCAAAGTGCATTTTATGATGGATTTCAGCAGCACGTTTGTTCTTTTGAATGATTTCTTTGGCCGTACTTTACTTTATTATGCGCTTTAATATGATTACTTCTATATATCTGAACCTGATCTTTTTTAAAGTACTTCTGTTGCAAGGCTAAAGATGCCAGCTGTCAGATGTCAGGTGAGTTGATGGGTGGGAATTGGTAGCTACTAAAGAGAATTGAAGTGTGTGTGTGTCAAAGGAGCACCACAGGATGGAAATCCTTCACAGCAGGTGCTGACAAATATAACTAGTAAAATGTATACATTTGAATGAGTAAGCAGCTCAAATCCAAAAATATATTGTGTTTGTGAGACATTTTTTTTTTTAAATTTTAAGATAATACTGTAAAACATTTCAAACCCTGAGATGATACTATGCAGAAAGTTAAAGCCTGTTACCCTAATCTCCCAGAGATATTACTAGTGGTTGGTATTATTTAGAACACATTGTGTTTTAGTCTAAAATGCATCTGTTTTCCTCAAAATGGATCTATCCCATGTATGAAATCCGTAATCATATTGAGAAGCAAATTGATGTATCTCTCTTCATCAATTTTCAGTCTTTACAAGTGTTACAAAGGTGTGGCCATACCTGCCTGCAGAGCGCAGGGGCAGAGCCTGCAGTGGAGCTGGCCTGCCTGGGCTCAGACCCTGGGCAAGTTCACTTCTGCTTCCGTAAAACAGGGCTGATAGCACTACTGTGTGAGAGTCACATAAAGTAAACCATACAAAACACTATAATAACTGCCATGTAGTCAGTACTCCCTAGACTACATTGCTAGTTCACCATTATATCTTCAGTGTCTACCAGCACACAGTAAATAATTGTATGTATAGGAGACACTCATTTCAAGTGTATAATTTAGTGGTTTTTAATGTATCTACAGGGCTCTACAACCGTCACCACTATGTTCAGAACATTGAAAGGAAACCATGTGCTTGTTAGTAGTTACTCTCCATTCTCCTTTCCTCCCAGCCCCGGGCAAACACTGATCTATCTCTATGCATTTGCCTCTTCTGGACATTTCAGAGAAGTGGAGTCATTCAAGATGTGGCCTTAGTGTCTGGCTTCTTTCACTTAGCACAGCGATTTTCAACCTGTGAGCTGCAAGAATTTTTAAAACATGCAGTGCTTGACTAGTCGGGGCATTGGCCTCTTTCCCCTTAGATTGTCAAATTAAAAAATGACAACAGCACAACAATAGCTGTGCGGTCTGAGTGAATCAAAATTATACCTATTTTTTGTCGTATCAGCAAAAAAGATACTTCTTGGTGTGCCACAGAATTTTAGTGATTAGCTTATGTGTGCCATGAGATGAAAAAGGTTGAAAATCACCGACAGCCCAACATTTTCACGTAGCATAGGGCTCCATCTGTGGCATGTATCAGTGCTGCATTCCTTTTTACGGCTGAATATTCTGTCATACAGATAAACTGTCTCACGCATTTATCAGCTGGTAGACTTCTGGGTTTCTGCTTTTTGACCATTATAAGTAGTGCTGCTTTAAACATCGGTGTGCAAGATTTTGTGTGCATCTTTCCAGTTCTTTTAGGTACACACTGAAGAGTGGAATTGCTGGCACGGTAACTCTCGGTTTAACTTTTTGGGGAATTGCACTGTTTTCCAATGTCCTCTGATTTCAATGTAAGTGGGGCTGTCACTGAAGTGTCAAAGTTTCTCCCTCTATAGAGATTTTAACGCTCACAATATATGTCTTTACAACTTTCACCTAGCATAAACCGCTTATATGATGGGGAATCTTTGTCTTTTCTTCTGACAGAACCTCCCTAAAAGGACTGTGTCACTGTGGTCTTACATGAACAGCCAGCTGGAAGACTTCACCAATCCTCTCTATGGGAGCTACTCCAATCACGTCCTCTATCCAGTAGCCAGCATGCGCCACCTAGAGCTCTGGGTGGGGTATTACGTGCGGTGGAACCCACGGATGAAACCCCAGGTATGCTGTGCAGTGGGGGTTCCCTCCATGCAGTTGTGTACATTACATTTGGTCCCTTCAAAGCAGCTAGGAAAATTGTCTGTGCATATTTAAAATTCTTCTTTTTCCTGTTAATAGTTGCGTACAGTAGAAAAAGCACCACACAGGTAATCGGTATACTTGGTTCTTACCATGACTTTGCTTGGATGGCTTTGGACAAACCACTTGGGCTTTGTCTTTTCTTCCCTTCTCTGTAAGACGAAGTGTCGGATTGGATAACTTCTAGAGGTCTCGCTTTAATACGTTAGAGAAGTAGTTTTAGGAATATAAAAAAACTTAACAAAATTCTGGTCCATTTTGGAATATGGAATATTTACTACTTAGAACTGTTTAAAAGACTAAAAACCTGAAACTAAACGATAGGAAATCTTTGAGCATTGGCTGTTAGGGCAGTCTGTTAATTACTGTACTTGGAAAAGTACCAGTTTCAGGACATTCCATGGATGCACTGGGGGCATTAGGAAAGCCAGCGGCGCTGGAAAGGTGGGCTTGGACTCTGCAGCTGAGAAAGAAACACACTTTGCAACGTTTAGAGAAAGAACCACGTACCAGAATTTGACGTCGGGTTTGTTTAGGGTTGCCTAGTTGGAATAATTTTGTGGTGTTTTGCCCTTGTAGGAGCCCATTCACAACAGATACAAAGAACTTCTTGCCAAACGAGCAGAACTTCAGAAGAAAGTAGAGGAACTACAGAGAGAGATTTCCAACCGGTCCACCTCCTCCTCAGAGCGGGCCAGCTCCCCCGCACAGTGTGTCGCTCCCGTGCAGACCGTGGTGTGAGGGCATTGCTGGACGGGGCGGCGGCGCCAGGGACTCTGGATTACAATGGCAGCTTTGAGGATAAAGTCTTCTGGATTGAGAACCCATCCGAGACACATGCGGTCGCTGTATTTATTTTAAATGAGTCTAGAACTGCAGCAGTGCAGGTGGCTTACGTGAAATAACCCCACATGTAGCTGCGTGACTGTAACCCTGACTTGTAAGTCACCCAGAGAATGTTAAAACGTTTCAGTCCTGGGTCCACGGGGGATGTTTCTGATTTAAAAGAAAAATACTTAGAAATTTCGGTGTCTGGTAAAATCAAAATACAAACTATTTCAAAAAACACCTCTTAAAAGAAGAGAGCTGGTGGCACAGAGGGGGAGGAGCGTCAGTTTCAGACCAACAGAAATTCCCTGGTGTTCTACATGCCCAGTCTCATGGCAGGCCACAGTGACACTCCCTTCCCTGTCACAGAGCTTTCTTGTGGTAAGTGATCTACTTAAGAGCAGCCTTTAAACACCCACATTCCTCATATACGATAAGGCAAAGTCTTGAGGATGTTACCGTGCAGTAGTTGAAAAACATCGTTCCCATTATTTGTGTACTTGTTTAAGATGTGTCATTAGCTGGCTGTCCAAACGGTGCCTTAGAGAGGTGCTTGGGGAAGTCGGACAGGAGAAAGGAGTGGCTGTCCAGGATTTCAAAGAATTCCATGTCCTTCAGATTCATTTCCATTTGACCGGTCACTAGGATCATCATGACCAAACATTTTAGAAACTCATTATCTGCCGTACTTTAGATTTGCTTTGTGTATGTGTGTATGTGAACACAGAAGTTACTCGGTAAGTTTTCAGACAATATTTTAAAAAGTTTACTGGGATTGACTTTTTTCTGAGGTCTGTATAAATTGCATATGGTGAGAAGCACTACGTTCCAATTTCACGAGATATTTTACTATTACTCTCCTTTGCAAATTCTGTAATTCCACGAAATGATGAAGTCTACCAAAGAGCTTACTGCATGTAAACTGTTACAGTCCCGGTGCCAGTCAGGGAGATCCGCTTCACTGTTCCCCGGCCGCAGTTCGAGCTCGGTGCTGGCATGAGCCTGGACTCCTTTCTGCCTGTCTCACTCGGTAAAAGAGCCGTATGTCATGAACTGTAACAAAGGAGCTTCTTGTCCCTTGAGTCTTTAATTAAAAGAAAATTTCAACCGACTTTTAAACTTTGTCCTTGTTCTAGTGATTTACCTTTTTTTTGCAGAAATGTTATTTGGAAACTTTTTTGAGGAAAGTAGTCTCCTAGCATCTTTTTCAAAATGAAGTGTTCATTTCTTCTAATACACAAATCAAACAATACTAAAAAAATACACTTTCTTCACTTGTTAATTCTCGGTAGTCTGAACCTTAGCCTTGCTCCCCTTGGTCTGTGCAAAACTGGCACCAAAATTATTTGGTCGTCATGCGAAGTTTCTTAAGAAAGTTTGTAACAATATTTAAGTGAGCAGGCTATCAGTATTAAAGCTAAGTTTTCTACTTCAAATATTTTATAAATCCATTCTCTCCTGTCCATTATTCCACCATTTTCCTTACTTAGTTAAGCTTTTGCCATCCGGGTCACGTAGGTGACTGCACTCCACCCTAGGACACCCTGGTCATCCATCGTTGCGTCCCAAAGTGGGTGAACTGGACCTAGTATCCTGGAGGCTACAGGGCCAGGGGAGTCTCACTGGCGGTGATGGTGGCAGACTTTCTAGCGGAGGAAGTGGGAAGTGAAAGGGGTGAGTGCAAGTCCGCCCAGCCCTGTGGACTATAGCCCAGGGTCCCATTGCTCTTCAGCCACATCTGGATTTCTGAGGCCTCTCTGGGGAAGAGGAGGTGGGGAGGGAAAGGGAAGAGAAGATGACGATAGCTGAAGGAACACGTTTCCTGCTGTCGGCCCTTGGATTCTGGGACTCCCTGTCAAGGAGCTCCCCACTGGGCTGTGGGCATACCCAAAGCCCCAAGTGCTAATAAGCACACACCTCCCCCAACTCTGCCACCAGCCTTTTAAGCCACCATTTTTATGCTCACATTTTCAACTGCACCCCAAGTCAGCTTCACAAAGAGAAACAAAAACTTAACACTATAGCACCACCTTCTGGAAAACAAACTTCTAATTGCCCATCTGTTGAGCTGGTAGAACAAAAGTAAACAAGCCAAGCCTTACCTAAACCAAAAAGGTGTTCACTACTCAAAGGTAGCAACAGAGGCACACTTTGTCAAACATTTATGAAAAATCTTGGTAATATATCACAAAAAGAAAATCTTAAGCAAACCAAAAGGCACAGAATATTGTGGTGAAACTGGTAAAGAATTCAAAATAGCGACTATGATGAAAGCTGTAAGAAAACTCAGAAAGGCAATTCAGTGAACTCAAATATTCATGAACAGAGGCAGTACTTTACCAGAGATTGAAATTCTAAAGAAAAACAACTGAAATTTATGAATTCAGTAAATGACAGGAATGCATTAGAAAGTATTAGATCAGATGGAAGAGAAAACAGCTGGAGGTTAGGAATTTAGAAATTATTTAGGTGAAAAAGAACAAACAAAAATTCTTTAGCTTTGGCTGGTGTGGCTCAGTGGATTGAGCACTGGCCTGCGAACCAAAGGGTCACCAGTTTGATTCCCAGTCAGGGCACATGCCTGGGTTGTGGGCCAGGTCCCCAGTAGGGGGCACGCGAGAGTCAACCACACATTGATGTTTCTCTCCCTCTCTTCCTCCATTCTTCTTTCTAAAAATAAAATCTTTTTTAAACGTTTTTTTAAAGTGAAGAAACACTACAAGAGACATCAGACTCTACTGAAAAGCCAACATAAGATTAATGGGTAGGACAGGAAAGAATGCAGCAGAACATTTAAAGAAATAATAGCGGAGAAGTTCCCAAAGCCATGAAGAAACAAGGTATACAAAGCAAGAAGCTAACGAAACAATTTGTCTCAATGCATAAGACCTTCTCCAAAACACATAATGAAATTGTGAAAAGTCAATGATAAAGAATTTTAAATGCAGCAAGGAAAAAAGTGATAGTAACATACAAAGGAACTCTCGTGAGGCTGTCCACACATATTCAAAGTACTGAAAGATAGAAACTGCTACTCCACACACTCAAGCGAAGTTATCCTTCAGATATGCAGGAGAAATGCAGGTTCCCAGACAAAAAGTGAGGGAGTTCACCACCTGTCTCCTAAGAAATGTAGACGGAAGCTCTCGAGACTGAGATGAAAAGATGAATGTACACAAAACTATCCCTGAAGTGATAGACTGGGAACTGCAACTCCTTTAGAATAGCAGCATAAACAATTAGAGCATAAGAGTAGAGAGCACTAAAAATAACTATGGCTGCTAAAATTTAACTAATTCACAGAATAAAAACAATTTGCAAATAAGTGGAAGCACATACAGTATTCATAGATAGGAAGAATTAACATTAAAATGTCCATACAACCCAAAGCAATCTACAGATTCAGTGCAATGCCTATCAAGATTCCAATAACGTGTTTCACAGGACTAGAACAAATATTTCAAAACTTTACGTGGAATGATAAAAGGTCCCACACAGCAACAGCAATCCTGAGAAAGAAGGACAGAGTTAGAGGAATCACACTACCTACTATCAAACTACTCTATGTGGCTGTAGTAATCAAAACTGCATGATACTGGCATAAAAACAGACTTTCCATCAAGATGGTGATCTAGGCAAACATGGCTTGCCTCTTTGCTCAACCACATCAAAATTACAACTAAAATATAGAACAACCATCACTCAGAACCATCAAAAATCAAGCTGAATGGAAGTCTCACAACCATGGAATTAAAGAAACCACACCGGATTGGTAGCAGGAGTGCAGATGAAGAACGGGCTGGTCCCACACCCACGTGTGGTGGACAAAAATTCAGGAAGGATACCTTGGGAACAGAGTCCCAGCCCCACACCAGGCACCCATCCCAGGGTTCCAGGGCCAGGAAAATAAGTCCCCACAACTTCTGGCTGCAAAAACCAGCATGGACTGAGTTGGTGGAAGAAACTTCTGGAGCCCCAAGCAGTTCCTTTTAAAGAACCCACACACGGGTACTTCCGGCCAAGATGGAGGCGTAGGTAGACACACTGTGCTTCCTCGCACAACCAAAATGACAACAACAAATTTAAAAACAGAAAACCAGAACTGACAGAAAATTGAACTGTGTGGAAGTCTGAAGACCAAGGAGTTAAAGAAGAAACATTCATCCAGACCGGTAGGAGTGGCGGAGACAGGTAGGCGGGTGGTGAGACTCACAGCAAGGCAGCGGCTGGAGGACCAGGGCCGGCAAGGCAGCCGCTGACAGGCAAGGCAGTGGCTGGCGGACTCGGCAAGGTGGTGGATTGTGGACCGGGCGGTCCCACATTCACGTGCAGATAAACCAGGAGGAACAACTGGGGAGCAAGACAGACCCCGAAACCCAGAGTTCCAGCGTGGGCAAATAAAGCCTCAAAGCCTCTGATTGAAAACACCTGTGGGAGTTGAGGCGGTGGCAGCAGCAGGAGAAACACCCAGCCTCACAGGAGAGCTCGTTGGAGAGACCCACAGGGTCCTAGAGCGTACACAAGCTCACCCACCCGGGAACCAGCACCAGAAGGGCCCAATTTGACTGTGGGCAGGGGGGAAGTGACTGAAAACCGGCAGAGAGCGGAGCAAGCAGCACTGTTCCCTCTTAGACCCTCCCCCACATACAGTGTCACAACACAGGAATGTGGTTTGCCCCCACCCTGGTGAATGCCTAAGGCTCCGCCCCTTACTACGTAACAGGTGTGCTGAGACAAAAAAAATGGCCCAAATGAAAGAACAGATCAAAACTCCAGAAAAAATACAACTAAGCGACGAAGAGATAGCCAACCTATCAGATGCACAGTTCAAAACACTGGTAATCAGGATGCTCAGAGAATTGGTTGACTATGGTTGTAAATTAGATGAAAAAATGAAGGCTATGCTAAATGAAATGAAGGAAAATGTACAGGGAACCAACAGTGAGAGGAAGGAAAATGGGGCTCAAATCAACGCTGTGGACCAGAAGAAAGAAACATTCAACCAGAACAGAATGAAGAAACAAGAATTCAAAAAAATGAGGAGGCTTAGAAACCTCCAGGACATCTTTAAACATTCCAACATCTGAATCATAGGGATACCAGAAGAGGAAGAGCAAGAAATTGAAAATTTATTTGGAAATAAATTTATTGCAGGAGAACTTCCCCAATCTGGCAAAGGAAATAGACTTCCAGGAAGTCCAGGAAGCTGAGAGAGTCCCAAAGAAGGTGGACCCAAAGAGGAACACACCAAGGCACATCATAATCACATTAGCTGAGATTAAAGATAAGAAGAAAATCTTAAAAGCAGCAAGAGAAAAGGAGACAGTTACTTACAAAGGAGTGCCCATAAGACTATTATTAGCTAACTTCTCAAAAGAAACCTTGCAGGCAAGAAGGGGCTGGAAAGAAGTATTCCAAGTCATGAAAGGCAAGGACCTACATCCGAGATTACTCTATCCAGCAAAGCTATCATTTAGAGTGGAAGGGCAGATAAAATGCTTCCCAGATAAGGTCAAGTTCAAGGAGTTCATCATCACCAAGCCCTTATTATATGAAATGTTGAAAGGATTTATCCAAGAAAAAGAAAAAAATATGAACAGTAAAATGACAACAAATAACTATGAACAACCGAACCTAAAACAAAAATGAACTAAACAAACTAGAACAGGAACAGAATCACAGAAATGGAGATCACATGGAGGGCTAGGAGGGTTATCAGCAGGGAGGGGACAGGGGGAGAATGGGGGAAAAAGTACAGGGAATAAGCATAAATGGTAGGTACAAAATAGACAGGAGGAGGTTAAGAATAGTATAGAAAATGTAGAAGCCAAAGAACTTACATGTATGACCTGTGGACATGAACTAAGTGGGGAATGTGGATGAAAGGGGGGTGCAGGGCGTAGGGAAATAAAGGGGAGAAAAAAAATGGGACAACTGTAATAGCATAATCAATAAATTAAAAAAAATATGCAAGTTGCTCATATATACTCGTATGCCTTGAAACCCCCAACAATCTGATTTTTTTAAAAAAGAGGGGCAGAACTTAAGGCATTTCCCCAAGGAGAATATTGAAGTTTTGTAACTATAAATATCTATGAATATTGGTTGTATAGGTGTTATTTTTTATGATCAGGGATACAGAATTTAAAGACCAATATATATGGGTTAAGTTGAAGCTCCTTAGTAGCCTCCTGTGACTTACCTGCTTACCTTTTCTCTGTATACTTCAACTTGTATGTACCAGTACTAGTCACTTCTATGTAAACTGTAGATTCTTGCCTCCTTGCTCATGTTCATTTCATCTTACTGACCTGAAACTGTACGCCCTTGTGGCTAATTCCTGTTCTCTAGTGTTCAGGCATCATTTCTTCTTACAGGAAGTTTTTCCTGACTATCAGCACCATCTCTGCCATTCCCCACCTCCGTCTGTGCCCCCGTAACTGTGAACATGCTATCGCCACTGTATTCGCATTGTACTGAAATGAATACGAAGGGGGACCACCCCCTAAAAACCAGAATTATCTTCTGGAGGGCAGGCCCCTTGTAGTACAGGCTCCCCCGCTAGCTGAGTGTTCTAGGAACCCATCTGTATCAGTGTACCAGCTGGTGGTGTTGTGAGAGGAAGCATATGGCTTCATTTGGCAAGATTTTTTTCTTGAAGACTCAGCAGCATTTGCCCATTTCATAATGGATGATTTATGAGCACTCCTGCCCACACCATGCTGAGCGTCCAGCAGTTTTTGACCAAAAGTGGCATGATCCCTGTGCTCCACCCTCCCTATTCACCTGATCTCACCCCAAGTAACTTTTTATTGTTTCCCCACATGAAAAAAGTCCTCGGAGAGAAATGTTTTGCTCGGGTGGATGAGGAGAAACACGGAAATGGCAGAACCACTCAAAGGCATCAAAAATTGACGAGCTCAAAATCTGTTTTGAGCAGTGGAAAAAAGTCTTGACAGGTGCACTGCATCAAGTGAAGAGTGCTTTGAAGGTGACTTAAGTGTGAACCTGTAAGAATACACCATTTTCTATAAATAAATTCCATTTTGGGCCCCCCCCCCATAATTCCGATGTTTCCCACCTGGAAACAGCTTTCTCCCTCAGTTCGGTATCCATGTTAGCATCTTATACACAGACGACTCTTTTAAACCACTCTTCTAATTAGGACGTGGAGCCACTACAGTGCAAGTGAGGGCTGCCCAATTTAATGACCTGAAATTCAAACATAAAGGTAACAAAGGTTTTAATATTTAGAAAGGTGGTTGAGACACAAGAAATATTTCCCATTGCACGGAGCAGGGATTCCTTAAGTCTATGGACTCACTTTACGAATTCAATGAAGACACAAACCTGCTCATCAGAAAATTGTACATGCAAGCAAAAGTATACACACAATTTCAGGAGATTCCCAAATATCCCCAAATCTAAAGGCCCTAAAGTAAGAACTCTGTTGAAAAATAATTCAATGAGCCTTAGTGCCCAGACAGCCACTACAGTTCATGCTGATTATCTAGATAAAATCCTAGAAATCTATTTCAATCCCAGAGGAGTCATAAAAAAGAATCTCTTTAATATGTGGTTAATATGTTACTTAGTACTCTTATCTTACATACCAGGAGATAATTCAATTTTCTTGGGTTTAATTTCCAAGTAAGCATGAGAAAGGCAAGTAAATTATGTACTAAATACCATATATTCTTGTTGTTTCTCGTAATATGCTAATTTTCTATTTAGAAATGCATTTTTTGAAGAGATGATAACAAACAAAGCCTTTATTAATAGGCTGTTAAGGAAAGTTTCAGTGTTTCCTTAAAAAAAGCTGCTTTATTGACTTAAGTCGCAAATTATAAAAAGTTAACATGTCTTAATATATTCAGAACTGATTTACATTATTGACATCACGACAATTGCAGGTGTACAGGTAAGGCTGCACTCTTTCTGTGCACCAATGAAAGCAGGTGTCTAACGGGCTCTTCATAAAGTTTAAAACCCACAATGCTCTGAACCGAACAGCATGATTACAGACACGTACTATATAAAAACAACAAATGTGTATGTTTTACAACACCTTCCCTTTCTCACTTGATTCCAAAACCTCATTTACTTCATTAACAATCTGTTTATACTTAAAAAAATTCTTCTATAATCTTCAGTTAATTGACTTAAAATGAAAGCGTGGGTCTTCCGAAAAACTTTAACAGTGGATTATAAATCAATACAAGTGTATTCAATATGGATTGATGTTTGAAATGTCAAAAAGCAAAACAAAACAATCTTCTTAAATATGTATAAATATTTAAATATAGAAAAACTCCATCAAAAGTCAAAACAAAGTATATTTAATGGTTATAGTAGAAACTAGAAATAGGCAATTCATGCCAGGGGAAGATTTAAAAATGAGACTTTTCAAGCAAACATTGCCTATGGGACAGCCTCACATTTTGATAATTTAAACCTAATTTTACTTAGACATATAAAGAACTATTTCAAAAAATCACACCCACAAGTAAAAAATTGGTAATTTGTTTACAAAGCACAGTATTTCAGTACAGCAAATTCATCTCAAAGAAACAGAGCATGTGTGGCTTCTTTGCTTTTAAAACTCCCCCGATTTCCATTTAGATGGTTTAACATTTAGTCGTGATGGATAACTCAAGAAGACTGTGTAATGTATGAAGCGTGGGCCCCTTAACACCTATTAATTCCAACATAAGAGGATGAGACCTGGAAAGTAAATTGTCAACATTTGATTGATGAAGTACACATTATCTGAATAAAATTTATGACCTGGTACCAGTCAGTAATCCCAACTCAAATTATTGCTTTGCAATGAACTCTGTATGGTTTGCATGTCCTTCAACAACTGAAGATTTTTCCTGCTTTTTTCTCCAGGTCTGAGTTTGGTATAGTCCTTCTTGTTTGTGGTCCCTGTGGTACCGGAAGAGCGGCTGCTGCTGTTTCCTTCTTCATCGACAGTCTTTTTGGGGGCTCTTAATTCCCTCCTCTGCTTCTCGGCCTTCTGCTTCTCCAGCTACACCAAATAACCAAGTGGGAGAAAAAGGCGAATTTAATGAAAGCACGCTCTCTGACAACCAGCACTGTAAACTCTCATACTAGTTAAAAGGCAAATGATATGTTCTGGGTTTACTTTTTATAAAGACTTCAAAACTCTACTGTACTAGTCATTTACTACTCGGTGCTGAAACCAGAGTGGCGGCCGAACAAGGGGACGAGAGCGAACGCCCTCATCCTGGGGCAGCACCAGAAGCAGAGGCACTGCTACCACAGCGAGTGCTGCAGAACAGGGCGAGTGGGCGGTACGGGGGGGGGGGCGTGGGGCCAGGTCTCACGGAGCAGGACAAACCTGACACGGGAAGTGAAGGAGAGAAAGGCACTCTAGTTTAAGCAGATAAGGAAGCACATCCCAGATGGATAAAGAGAAGCAATGGTAACGTATCACAGTAATACTATGAAATGGATTTGTATTTTATTTCACTATTACTAGATAATTCAATTTAAAGTAGGGGAGCTTTATTTTTACTTTATGGGCTGACTAAATTGAAATTGCTGCTGGCATGTTGGTGTTCCATTAGAGAGAACAATATCAAGTCTAATATAAGAAACAAATTACATCATTACTGCTATAGAAATCATATTTATTTTTTTGAAAACAAACTTAAAGTGCTTAAAATCTTAGGTTTTGGAGTTAAAAAGACTCAAGTTGGCATCCTAGCTGTGCTATTTAACAGTAAGCCTGGTATGTCCTTGGGCAAGTCACTTAATTTCATTTAGGATATGTCTACCTCCTAGGACACTTAGCTCCAGTTTTCTCATCTGTAAAATGACATAATACATGAACTTCCCAAGGTTTCTACGACAAATAACGCAACGACATATTCAAAGCACTCTGCACTGTGCCTATTACACAGCAACCCAGGAAAACACGTCGGCCAGACCTGTTCGGCTGTCAGTCTTCTCCATTTCAGCCAGTGGTCACCCACCACCCTCCCTCCGCATGAGATCCAGATGCGAGTAGCCCTGACATTTCTACTTTCAAAACACACGTCTCAAATCTGTCTGCGCCACGGGTGACCTCTGATGGAGGCTGGCTTAATGGTCTCGCTGGTCTCAGCCTCCACGCACCACCCCCATGACCCCCCTCACAGTCTCTGTCGTCTCTCACGTGCACGAATCATCACCTTCCTCTCCAGGAGGAAACTCTGGAGTGTGGCTTCCTACTGCACTTAACCAAATAACTAAATAAATGGTTGTTTTATTAATTTAATATAATTAGTAACAACTGACTTACTCCTTCAGAAATGAGAATTTCTAGGTGCTTTAAAAAGAAAACCTGAGTTAACTTAGAACCATTAATATTCACCACAGAAATTAAAAGTTTGTTCACATGAAGACGAGAATATGAAACATGTTCAGTATTTGAAAGATGTATTTTAGATGATAAAAATCTATTCTAACAGACCACAAGACAGTGTCTTTTTTCCCAGTTAACACCAATTCTTAACAACCGAATTAACAAGTGTCTACAGTAAAAAAAGACTTGCTTTGGCTCCCTATCTATGATACATTCACAATGTCATCAATTACTGTATTTGAAGACAGGGTTGCTTGTTTGTTTTCTTTTTTAATCATTAGAAACGAGTAAAGGGAACCTGAGTTACCTGGGCTTGATACTTTCGAACTTTAGTGATCTGATTGGCTTTTGCCTCCATCCTTCCCACCAAGGTCTCCAGTTCGCACTCTAAATTGTCTTTCAGTTCAGCCGTTGGTGATTCTTGGATAAGTTTTGCAAGCTGCTGGTGATCACTGCATGCAAACAAAAGTAGGGCTGGGTTAAGTTTCCTATGTTTTCATGGCTAGGTCCATACACGTCACTCACCATGGGATCACTGCATTAAAAAATGTCTACATTGTTTTTTAACAGAGTAACAAGTTTACAAACTATCAGTGATAATAAGAGTTGCATTTGTTAAAGTCCTAATCAGTTGCTCAGCGGTTGGGGCAAGGATTGTGCTCCACAGATATGTGAACAAACAAAAGGTATGACTAGTGAAGCCATCAAAGTTAAAATAAGATTTTACAATGAGATGTAATTAAAAAATAAAACATCTAAAACTCACAAGCTCATCTGCCCAAACTCGTCTTGTAACGTCTGTAAGACCTCTGACAGCTCTTCGTTGATGCTACTAGAGGAGGGAGGCGCCGACAGCCTCTTACTTCTAGCACTTCGCGAAGACGCCTGCTTGGCCAGAGGGACACTGTTGACGACGCGGTCATTGCACAAGACTTTGCTGTGCTGCTTCATGAGATGCAAGACGTGCTGAACATTGGCAACCACAGCGTGACTGGGACTGGTGGACTGAAGGGAAATGAAGAGAAGTAGTTCGAAGCCATCTTTTTTACTCTCTAACCTTGGTAAAAAAGAGCCCCACCTCCCCTCCAAAAGCCTAGGATTGTCTCCTAGCTTAGTTAAATCAATAACCCAATCTCACGGATTTCACATTTGAAATATCTCCTATCCTTTTATTCTCCACCCTACTGTCAATTAACTTGGCTGATGCACCCACCTCCATCAGCCATAGGAAGAATATTGTAACTCATCTCTCTGTTCCCTTCCTCTCCAGTCTCTTAACTCCACAGTCCTACCAGCTATCCGAAAATATTATTCTGATCATGTTGTTCTCCTATTTGAAATCCTCTGATGTTAAGCCTGCTGGTTCCAAAGTCAATATAAAAAAATAAGGTCCTAGACCAACTGAGCTACAATTTATACTTCCTAGTCTCATGTTCCATCTCCTAATTTCTCTCCGTTATTTAACCATATTTGTACATGCCATTTGCTTTTACGCGACACTTTTATACCATTTTTTAAAACCTAGTTCAAATATACAATTTTTAAAGATTTTCTTAAAACTTCCAGGTAATCAATTTGTCCAACTCAGATCACTTATGGCCTTTAGTGCTACTGAGGCAGGAGACAGCACAGGAAGAGCACTGAGACGGAATACTGTTACTGGCCAGCATCTAGCATCCTGGTTGCCAGGAAACGCTTTTTACCAATTAGGCAGAATAAACAGTAAACTGAGGCAGGGAGGAGGAAGGACACATGTCTCACCTGCTAACTCAGCAGTCCTGAGCCTGGTCTGATGATATTGCCAGGTGTTCCAATATCACAAGAAACACCATGTTAGCAAGAAAGAAGGGAAGTCCCTGAAATTCTATGTAGTGTTTCCACTATCTAAGAAGAAAGCCTGAAACTGCTTTCATCCCAAGGTCTGGAATGTGGGAGACAGTCCATGGTGCCCAAAGAAGCAGCCCATAAAACAACTTTGCTTACTTGTCTACCTCTGGTCACTGTCTGTTTTAGGAGGTAGTCCCTGATGCTCACAGAAAGAGCCCACGAATAACTCTGGAAAGTGCTCCCATTTTAATGAACTGCCTCCTGTCACGAGCCTGTTTCACAACAAATGAACAAATGGAGTCTGGAGCAGGATGAGGATTCGGGCTAAGAGACTCCCACATATACCTGAGTTTGGGTAGTCACGTTCCCCCAGGAAAGCTGGCACCACATTTACCCGTTAATCAATACGTAACTTTTTTCTCCTATCCCACCAACTATAGAAGTCCTCAGAACAAAGGACTCTCTCTCCCTCTCCCTCTCTCTCGGGGGCTCGGGGCACTCTTGGCTGCCTGGGGGCTTGCCACCCTGGTCTCCAGCCGCTCTTACTTTGCCACCCTGCTTTGCCCTGAAACAGCCTTTCACCTCCTACTCTACCCAGTCCCGTTCTCTTCCATGAACGGGTCACCAATAAACTCATGACATGCTAATAGATTTGCTGATCTGTAATTCTTTACATGTGTCAGCAAGAAGAGCCAGGTCTCTCCCGTCGACACTATCACAGCATTCGTCGCCCTATATTGTAATTATGTCTGTTTCATCTATCAAACGTACTTCCAGGTGACAGGGATTGTTACTGTATTCACTTCTCTATCCTCAAATAGTAGCAGCACTAAGGTCAGGTTTGCCACATAATCAACACAAAAAAACTGGTAGCCTTCTCAAAAGTTTTGTTTCAAACACTAGACAGTAATCTCAACATGCTATTTCAACTCACAAATTGATGGATGAGCTAACTAGGTTCCAAAAGAATCATCCAGGTAACATATTTAAAATGCAGATTATTAGGGAGCACCCCGAACTCAATCAGTGTGGGGTCATGGACTGGAAATATTTACTTTTAAGACTGCCAAGTTGACTCTGAGGTTTGGAAACCACTGTGCTAAGCTAAATATATGTTCTTTTCTTATCCTAGTTTCTATTGTTAGGTAGTTAAGTTGATTTTGGCAATTTACACAAAGAGGTATATATCATATCCAAGTGAAGCTTATTCCAGGAATGCAAAGCTAATTCAAAATTCAACAATGAATCAGTGTAATCCAGTATCTCAACAGGATAAAAAAATGTATGATCATATCATTTGATGAAGCATTTGAGAAAATCCAATACCCCTTCTGGGCATTAACATTCAGCAACGTATGAACAGAGGGCAATTTCCTCAAGTTGATAAAGAGCCCTGACAAAGAAACCATACCTGATATCATACTTATTGGTGAAAGACCAAACGCTTTCCCCTTAACATCAGGAAAAAAGGCAAGAACGTCCACTCTCATCACTCTTACACAACATAAGACTGGGAATCCTAGCCAGTGCAGTAAGGCAAGAAAAGGAAATAAAGGGC
>VMDR010011172.1:0-29117 GCA_007922815.1 Macrotus californicus | reverse complement strand
AAACAAAAACAAACTAAGCAAACAATTACAACAGGAACAGAATCACAGAAATGGAGATCACATGGAGGGTTATCATCAGGGCAGTGGGTGGGGAGAGAGGGGGAAAGGTACAGGGAATAAGAAGCATAAATGGTAGGTAGAAGATAGACAGGGGGAGGTTAAGAACAGTATAGGAAATGTAGAAGCCAAAGAACTCATATATATGACCCATGGATATGAACTAAAGAGGGGGTGGGTGGGAAGGGGTGTGCAGGGCAGAGGGGAATAAAGGGGGAAAATGGGACAACTGTAATAGCATTATCAATAAAATATATTAAAAAATAAAAATAAAGGATTTATTTTTTATGAAGGTAACCATGATTAATAACATTTTATAAAGTTTTAGGCATGCAACATTGCAATTCACTATCTGTATACATTACAGTGTGCTCATCACCAAAATCTCGTTGTCATCTGCTACTGGCCAAAGCTTTGTTGTAGGCCCTCCTGTACCCGTCACCGACAAACGGGAATGAGATTACCATGACTGACTTAGATGATTCATCACCTGGGGGAGTCCTACTTCCCTGAGCTCTTTGCCAACTACTTGATACCTGAACAAAATCTGGGTTATGTGTCAAGGAATGGGGGGTGTGGAAGTGGTTGTTGGGTAGGCTTTTGTTCTGGGCTGATTTGTTTATTTGTTCAAGAAATATTCTTTTAATTAGTGTTGAGTGCTGTGTGACCTTTGGATCTGCTGTGTGTTTTTGACTTCTCTGGAATTTTTTAGAGGCTTCCTTACCTCTAAAAGGCAAAAGATTTGTTCATTCTGAAGCGAAACCAGAGTACATGGTTTCCTTATCTCTAAAATGAAATGGCTAAAGTAAATAATATTGAGGCCTTTTCTATATTTCACTCATTTATCTGTTTTTTTCTTTTATAACATTTTCTGTCAAAAACCTTCAGGAGATGGCTAGTTTTGCCAAAAGACAATTTATTCCCTTTCACCACCTAAAGCCATGCTTTTCAAGGTGGGACTCCTACATTTCTGGAATAGAAGTGGTGAGTACGTGGTTATGTGAAGCCATAGGGTAAGCATGGTGTGTCTTCCAGGATTTTAACCAAAGATTTGGGAGAAAAGCCTTTGAAATTTATGTGTTATTTTACATAAATGTGGGCATATTATGTAATACGGTACAAAATTCTCAGACTTGGACAACAGCCATGTCCCTTTTGGGAATATGTTCTTCTCTGAGGGTCTGTAGATAAAAAAAACTTTGTGTGTTACAATGCCTAATATTTCCTCAATTAAAAAAATTGACACACAATTTGCATAGCAGTTGGGTCTACTAACTAGATTAGGATTTCTCACCCTCAGCACAGTGACATTTTGGGCCGATAATTCCTTGCTGTGGGGGGTGGTCTGTGCATTATAGGAAATTTAGAAGTATCTCTAACTTCTATCCACCAGGTGCCAGTAATAATTTCCTAGTTGTGGCCACCAAAAAATGTCTCCCAAAGTTGCCAAATGGCCCCTGGGGGCAAAATCACTCTAGCTGAGAATCAGTGATGTAGACAGATTAATATTTGAATTCTTACTGTGTACCTTACTTAGGATTAATAGTTGTGTGGTCTTGAGCTAGGTATGTAATATCTGTAAACGTTGGCTTGCTTACCTGCCAAACAGGGCCAGCTCATAAGATTATTGCCTACATTAAAGGAGGTCACAGATGTTAAGAGCCTAGCACAATGCCTAGTTTGTATTGTAATAGGCCTTCCATGAATTTTAGTTCTCTTTTTCCTTCCTTTTTCTGTGGCTTAAAGGGACACTAGATGTCATCTTACCAGAATTCTTCATTTTATTAATTAAGAGACTGAGGTTGACAGAAATAATCTGTCTTCTCAACCCTAAAGCTATCTCCACACTCAGGAAATACAAAAGGGACGTTGAGATGGAATTGTGCAGAGTGGGTGAGTTCCAAGGCCCTTTCCTGTCAAGGTTGATTTGCAAGACGCTTGCCCCTGTAGACTTCCTCATGATACATTACCTCTGAGAGAATTCCTGAAGCATTAAATCCCTTGTGCGACTCAGACTGAGTTCAAATGTTTGGTTTTAGGGACCATCAGTTATCTCTTTGGAAGCACTTGTTCTGTGCAACTTGGATGTTGAGGAATGTAAACATTGAAACAAAATGTATGGGATATGAGAGTTAAAGCTCAAAGTTAAAAGATTTTTTTACACTCACCAAGAACACATGACAGCTGTTCAAGAACCAGAGAGATTAATAGGTGATTCCAATTTTGCTGTTTCTTCTCTCTCACGGACAAGGTTATTCCTACTAAGAAGACTGAGACTGATAGAAGGGACTAAAGCCCCTGAGAGGGGCTAAATGGGGTAAGAGCTGTACAAGCAAGCATTTAGATTTGCTGGTGAGAGCACAGTACCACTATACTTTTTCCTCTCCCCCACCTCTACCAAATATGGATTCATGAGTTTGGCAGTGGTTGTAGGCAAAATTCCATAAAAAATGATGCTGCTCATGGCTGACAAGTGCTCACAAATGAAGCAGCGGTCCCTCTAAGCCAGTAGCATTCTAGTAAAACAGGTCATGCCAAAGTAATGTCATTTCCCCTTTTTGATTAAGGCCATTAGAATGGCTGAGCAGAAATGGAGTGAGCACAGATATCCAGATGACAGCAAGGCACATCTCTTGAGACATCATTGAAGGCAAGATGTAGGAAGGTGGGCTGGGTACAGATACTGTGCGGTGACTGTGTAACTGTGTCCAGTGGGTGCATAGTGACATGGAAGCAGATCCTCAGTGGCTGCCATAGGACTTTGGCCCTGGATCTGTGCTCTCCACATTTTATAGCGTATTAACCAGGCCAGGCAAAGAATGGGTCAGAGTTTTGGCTTTTTTGGTGTCTGCTTGGCCCATAGGCCTTGAAGAAGAGATAGACGTATGCAGGCATGGTGTGTGCCAAGTGACCCCAAGTTCTAGGGTACTACTTATTGCACATATTGCCTCAGGGATAAGTATTCCATGGTATCAAAGGTCTCTATAGTTCTGGCCCCTGGATACCTGTCTAGTCTCATTTTTGCTGCCCTCTTCCCCATGTTCCCAGCATTGAGCCACACCCAACTGTGGTGCCCTGCATATACCATGTTGTTTTATGACCCCTATATTTGGTACCTTTTCCTGTATCTGACTTGAGTGCCCTTCTTTTTACATCTGCTTACTTCTTCATCAGCCTGACACGTTCCTACTCATACTCAAGACTCAGCTAAATGTCCCTATCCTCTGTAAAGTCTTTCCTTTCCTTCCCACCCTTCTCTGGCACCATCACTAATAAACTTCCCCCATCTGAATTTTGGTAGTTGTACCCACCACTGTTTTACTAATTATCACACCGTATGAATAACTTATTTACTTGTCTGTCTTTCTTGCCCACAGCTCTCTGTCCCTACCAACCAGCTCCCCAAACAAGCACTTTCAGCTCATTGAGGACAGGGACTAGTTCCTACCCAGAGCCTGGTACATAACCGAGACACTCAATAAAAAAGATAATGAATAAAAAAATGAATGAATAAATGAATACATGGCATATATAGAACCCATTACTCTGGCTCTCTGTTACTGAGCCTCAGCCTGCTGAGAATCGCAATTACATTTCTATATAACCTGGCTCCTTAGATCTAGCTTTCCAAAGGAGTTTTTAAAAATACACCAAATAGGATTCCTTTTCCCTTTAGATATCCGCTGTCTCAATAAAGGCTTACAAATACATTGAAGCAGCAACAGAACCCTTTATCATGGCACAAACAAACCACGCTGCCACAGACTTATGGAGCCTTGCGGGGCTATTAGCGTCTTGATTCACTGGGAAGCACACACCAAAAGTCCAATTTTCCAAGGCTCCCCCCTGTAGCACCCAAGGAGCTATATCTGTATCGCCTAGACAGCGGGAGGCATTTTTAGAGCTGTTGTCTGCACTTTTGAAAGGAATTTGGGCCTCACTCATGCCTTTTCTTCTAATTGACTTACAAAGGAAGTGCTGCCTTATTTAAGTACAACCAGATCAGGGAGGCACAAAGAATAATTTAGCCTTCCTGATGCTCTGGGTAGAGTCTAGTTATTATGGGCCTTTCAAAAAGGTGCTCTGTGGTGTAATGAAAGAATTAAAATTCTAATGGGGCACCAAACGCAAGTCAGCAGGCATTTATGCCTGTGCCAGTTCTTCAGTTCTAGATAGCTGGATCAGGCAGTCATCATTGCAGGTTGGCTGAGTGGCCTGACCAGAAGACAGTCAGCCTGGCATGTCTCTGAGTTCATTCTAGTCCCCATGGAATGGGAGTTGGCATTTGGGACCCTCCAAAGTTCAAGGGGTGATGCTCCAGTGGTGATCCTTCTCACTCATGGTTAGGACTGGCCTCACAGGTAAACTTCTGTCTAACCAGGGGACAAAAGCTGGGGGTTCTGCAGCCAACAGAGCAGTATGTGAATCTTTAATGGCATCACAAAGTCATAAGAAAGGAAACTCAGACCTGATTAATCACCTTTGAAAGGGCATCTGAATTTATTAATAATGTATATATATCAAGACGTTTCTGTTTTGATCACAAAGCAAGAGTGAACCACTTATAAGCTTATAACCCTTATTATATGGCCTGTTTGTGAAGCTTTCATCTGAAGTTTTCAAAGTATTTAAATGGCTAGTACTTATTCATAATAATAATGTTACATGTTTAGGCCAAACTTCACTCAGCCTCCTTATCCTCACAATGCCCTGGCTAAGAAACTCTAGTGAGCTTGGATTTGGCTTTGCAGTTCAGAAACAAGGGTTAGAGGGCTTGCTAGAGTGAGACAATAAATAGAAACTTCACATGTTTGTGGCTCTTTCTAAAGGGAAAGTGTCATGGACAAAGAACCCCCAGATATCAGGATCGGACATGACTTTTTTCTGCTACTGTTCAAGCTCCCCGGTTTCAGAGACAAGAAGACAATGGATTACACTCACTGCTCTTCTCAGTTTGTGTTTTGAGATCGGGGGGCCTGAAAGACAGGATCTAGAGATGGAAAGGCTGGGCTCAAAGAAAGGAAATTTGTTGAATGCCTGCTTTTAGACCCCTCAGAATAGCAGAAGAGAATATGAAGGTATCAGGTCTTCACGGATACTACTTTCAGAAAGAGTAGGACAAAATTAAAGTTAGATTTCTGACTCACACTATGATGGTTAATTTTATATGTCAACTTGGCTCAGCCAAGTTGGTCAACCACCAATCTAGATGTCTCTGTGAAGGTATTTTTTAGATGAGATTAACATTTAAATTAATAGACTTCGAGTAAAGCAGATTACCTTCCATAACATGGGTAAACCTCATCCAATCAGTTGGCAGCCTTAAGAGAAAAAAAGAAGGAGGACCCCTGAGAAAGAGGGAATTCAGCCAGCAGGCAGCCTTGGGACACAAGCTACAACGTCACTTTTTGGGGGGGTTGCAACTGCCAGCCTGGTCTGCAGATTTTGGATTTACCAACCCCCACAATCATCCTTAAGTCAACATCTCTCTCTCTCTCTCTCTCTCTCTCTCTCTCTCTCTCTCTCTCTCTCTCTCTCACACACACACACACACACACACACACACACACATACATGCATACACACCTCCTATTGGTTCTGTTTCTCTGGAGAACACTAATACACACACCGTGTACTAGAATAAATTCAGATGGATTAAAGATTTAAATGTAAACAAAAGGATAAAAGTACCAGAAGGAAATAGTGCTTAAATATTTTGGTAGGTGTGGAGAGGAGTGAAGGCCTTTTAAACAAATGCACGCCGCAGGCAGAAACCATGAAGGGAAAGATGGACGGATATGACTAGGAAGGCTATATCTTCTAAATGCCCAGTGGACTGTAAACATGTAAGACGGCAAATGATAAACTGGGACATCAGCAGTATACGCGTCAGACTGAAAGTTCACATACCTAGTGCTGTTACAAATGAGCTGACCATCCCAATGGAAGCATGGGCAAGAACAAGCAAGTCACAAAAGGAAAACAAGTGACAAACACGTGGAAACACGTTCATTATCAAAGAAGTGCAAAGACAAATGAAACGTAATTTCTGCCAATAGGGTCACCAAACACTTAAAAGGATGCGCACAGTCAGTGTTCGCAGCGATGCAGCAGAGGAGGCCACTGCTGGTGGGGGATAAACGAGCAAACCTTGTCTTAGACTTCCCGACGTTTTCGTGTTTAACCCTGTGCAGGTCGCAGCTGATCTGAGAGATGCAAACTAAATATTGTTGCATGTAGAGGGTGCATAGGTTCAGGGTCATGACTAGCTGCGTGTTTGTACGTGACTAATGTTAAACCATGACGTAAGTTTGGTTGTAACATGTGTTTTGTAAGGATGTGTAATATTAGTAAATTATATCAAGATATTTTACAAGGGCTGTGAAAAGTGTGTATGCCTTGAGCACAGCAGTATGTTTGCGAGGACTATTACAAAGTTTTGCCAAGCCAGCTATTGAAGATTCTGGTTAATTAATATTAAATACACTTTTTTGGTTGTATTTTTGAGCAATATCCATGTTTCTGTTATTTGAAAAGAAACATTTTTATTCTTTACATTTTTATATTTCTTTAATAGTTTCTAGATTGTAGCTGAAAATAAAAAAAATCATGTATTTCATTATATAAATAGAATAAATGCAAATTTCAAGTGTTTTTCTTTTTTTTCTGCATTTCAGCACATACTAGTAATGAATGTATCTCTTGGATACACGCAACCTACGCTGTTATTTTTTTGACGTGACCTCTGCAGGGTTAAGGTTCCTGCCAGACAGACGTGCAGACCTTTATGGAAGTATGCTAGCCCTGGAAATATTTATAACAGCACACAACTGAAAACAACTTTGATGCCCATCAATATGGTGGGAGTTAGATAAATTGTGGTAAATCCATATAATTAATTAATTCAAATGTCCATCAGTATGGTAACAGATAAAATTGTGGTAAATCCATATAAATTATGTTTATTTACCTAAGCACATGCCAATTATATATTAAATAAAAAGGGCAGTTACAAAAATATGCACCGTGCAATTCCAGTTAGAAAATATGTATACTGTATGTGGGTAAGTTGACATTCTTGAATAGAAGAAAGCCTGGAAAGGAATACAAGGGCGGGTTAACAGCAGTGGGTGTAGGGGTTGTGGCTGACTTAAATTTCCATTTGAGTGTGGATATGTGGTGGGGGATAGGGAATATTATCTGCAATACTTCTCCTATAAATTATATTGCTTGTATAATAAGAAAAAGTCATTCTCATTATTTTTATTTAGTTAGTTGTACAGTATAGTATGCAAGGTGGGGGTGGGGCCAGTAGAATTAGGAACCTAAAATGAGGGGCGACAATGTACCGAACTTTGTTAAGAGTTCAGAAACCTCTGTCCTGATTTCACATTTGCCATTTTTCTGCCTCCCAGACTTGATTAGCATTATACTTGTGAAAAATAATGCTTACTTTAGGGAGCAGAAAAGGGAGAAGCAAAGGAGACAGCATCCTGGTCCATAACCTATCTGATGGGGTGAAAGTAGAAGGCATCCCTAGAGCGGGGATACACAACCTTTCAAGAGTTTAAAGCAGGTGGGCCCAGGGGCCACAAGGAGGGGATGCGTGTGCCAAACTGCTCTGGAGGAAGCAGGAGAGGACTGCCCATTGAAGATGGGAGTTTGGGGGTCGGACACCTTTGGGTTAGGCCCACTCTAAACACTTGCTGGCCCAGGGCCAGATACCCTTATACATATCTCCCCACGAGCACTGAAGTTTGAAAACCACTGCCTAATCTATTCACAAAAATCCAGAAGCCCTGCATGTACTTCACAAGGAGAAAATGGAGGGATTCTTCCCTGGAGACCCTGTCTCCAGGTGAGAGATTTGCACATACTGACACCCCCTGGGAGGGAAGGCAGCTTGCCCAACAATCAAGCCCACCATTGACCAAGCCTTGGCCACGCAGACACAGCTTCCATCAGCTTTCGGTTCCCCCTTGTTAGCCACGAATGGACAATGAAGTTTCGCAAAATAGTTAAGGAAAGCCTCCAACCGTAAAAAGAGAGACCATGTGTGTGTGGGGGGAACAATATATGGAGCAATACTTACAAAATTAGGATTAAAAATTCTCCAAGAGGGAAGAGAAGATACTGCTTTCCTTAAACAAGAGCAGAATGCTATGTTTTTTTAAAAAGAGGGACCATCAGAGAACAAAATGGAACACACAGAGATAAAAAAAAATATGGTAGGTGAAAGTTTTGGGGGTTCCCATGACCCTTCACACATCCAGTGATTCTCCAGAAGGACTCAGAGGCAGTCCCCATCATAGTTACTGTTTATCACAGCAAAAGGCTACACAGCAGGATCGACAATGGAAAGACGCTTCCTAAGGGCTCCCCCTGGGCAGTGCGAGGTTGTTGCAGAAAAACTTGCTTTGGTCTTCGGTGGCGAAATGTAGAAACGCGCAGTGTTTTTGCCCAGGTAAGCCCTTTAAGGCTTTGAGTTCATATTTACTTTCTCTTTGAAAGAAAAGAAAGGATTTTCAAACATCGGTATCTTAAGTTTTAATAACAACGAGGCGTGTCTAACCAGCTTCTACACCTAAGGATTCTGGAACACTATCCTGTGGAGACTTATTGGGCTAGTCAAACAGTTCAGGAATTTTTGCTAAACTTTCCATTTTCTTTTCCTATGTGACTCTTTCTTTTTTTTGTTTTTTATCTTGAATTATTGAGGAAGTCTCCTCAGCTCTTCAGTTGGCTCATAAGCTCTTTATTTTTGGACTAACCACTGAAGTGTGCATTGTTCATGGGGTGTGATTGACCTGTTTTTGGCCAACACCATTTAGGGACAAGTGACACTCATCTGACAAAGGCTTGAAGACCAAAGACCCCAGGGTTCTTTTGTGGAGCCCCAAAAAGAGAGTGCCAGTCACGGTGTAAGTTGGTATGGTTTCCTCCTGTCTTCAAGAACTGTGATTCCTCTCCTTTGCTCTGGAACTCAAGTGGTTTTATAGCTTATTATTTAAGAGAAGTTATTCAGATATTTTCTGTTTAAGACATCTTCTAGCAGTCTGGGAATCAGGAAAATATTAATAAGTCAGTCATATTTTACCATTTTATTCACTAAGATTTATTATGGGGTAGTGGATTTCTGTGAGTCTCTCTGTAGAAAATGAAGAAATATAATTCACATGCTATATGATTCACTACCTTAAAGTGTACAATTCAACTGTTTTTGGTAGATTACATTGCGAATTTTTTTTAGTTGTGGAGATATATACATATATATCTATATCTATATACAACAGAAAATTAGTCATTTTACCATTTTTAACCATTTAGGCATATAATTCAATGACAATTATATTCACAATGATTTCCAAAAGTATTTTTTATTATCCCAAACAGAATCTCTGTAACCACTAAGCAATTCATTTACTTTTAACATATTAGCAATTACTCTATTTTAGATAAAACTCTTCAAAGACCCTCAAGCCCCAACTGGAAAAAGACTAATTTTAATTCCCAGTCCCGGTGTTATTAGGTCTGTTGTGTGCTGTTGCACGTTTATACACACTCTGCGCATTGTTCTAAGCCCCATCATGGGCACAGTGATGGCGCTGAAGAAAGTCCAAGCCAAAGGGGTAAAGGAAATGTGGGGTTTTAGTTGGATCTTCTAATTATGAGCCACCAGAGAGTCTTCATACTCCCATCAGCAGATTTCAGTTAACTTTCAAATTAAGCCAGATGGCTTTCAAAAAATATCCACTACGTACTGGTGAATTTGGGGGGTTTTGGAGGCAGCAGCCACCTATTCTCCTCAGGAAGTTACAGGAAAGTTGTTACCGACACCCACTGCCCAGGAAAGCTCCACGTGTCCCTGGATATTCCTCCAGGGTTTGTGAACTGTTCGTGACACAGGAACTGGCTATTTACTTGCTGGTCCTGAGGATTTCAGATATTCTTACACATTGGATACCTTCCTTGGATCATTGCTGGATTAATATCATCATGAGATGAAGGAGAAATAAAACTGGTAGACAGGTCGCATCTGTTTGCATATTGAACACATAAATTAAACATGCTGTCCTTGAAGTTCCCATCTTTTTCCTTCCCTTGTTCTTCTGAAGTCCTTTGGTGACACTGCTCCATTATTATCCAGAAATTGCACCAGTGATTAGAAGATTTGGAGAAGTGAGTTTCATCTACCCTAAAATAACAAGTAAATTAGTAAAATTTCTACCACTGGATATTCAAGCAAAGATTGGATCACTAGGTATCAGAGATGTAGAAGATCACTCATGGATGCAGGAGGGAATTGAGAAGGACAATCAATAAGTTTCCTTCAAATTGTGAAATTTTATGACATTATTGACGGCATTACATTGTGGTAAAGAACTTGGACTTAATCACACAGACCTGGATTCAAATTCTGGCTCATTCACTTAACTAGCTATGTAGCTTTAAGTAAATTATTTAACCTATTCTAACACTCAGTATCTTCATCAGTAAAATGAGCATAATCATAGGATTAAATAAATGCATGGAAATGCTTAGAATAAGGCTTGGCAGTTTCATATATACTTAGTAAATGTTACATATTATTATGATCTGTAACTACATTGGGGGTAATAAAACTATCATGGAATGTCACTGGTAAGAATTGGTAGGTAGTTGATGAATTACTATCTGCAGAGTATGAACCTAGAAAACTTAAGATTTCTGAATTTGGGCATCTAAATTACACAGACATTTATTTAATGTAATGCTCTGGTTGCAAACATAAATTTTGGCTTATAAAGAATTAGGGTGGTAGAGTAATGCCTCTTTGTCCCATTTATAGGCCCTAGTTGGGTTCTTTCAGCATCAGATAGAATACCAATGATTATTTCATGAAGTTAAGTAATGTAAATAAGCCATTATTATTACAGTAGTCCACCCTTATCCACAGAGGATACATTCCAAGACCCCCAGTGGTTGTCTGAAACCATGGACCGTAACAAACCCTAGATATACTGTTTTTTCCTAATCCTACATACTTATGGTAAAGTTTAATTTATGTTTTAGGCACAGTAAGAAATGAACAACAATAACTAATAATGAAATGGAACAATTATAATAATACATTGTAATAAAAGTTATATGAATGTAGTTTCTCAAAATATTTTATTATGCTACACTCAGCTTTTCACTCGAAGGAAGCACTTTACGGCTTCTCTTTGGCATATTCAAACTACCAGCATCACTGGTCTTGTGCTTTGGGGACATTGCTAAGGAAAATAAGGGTGACTGGAACACAAGCACTGTGATGTGGAGACAGTTGATCTGATCATTGAGACTAAGTGACTAACGGGTGCTGACATACAGGTGGATATCCTGGACAAAGGGATCGCTTCCCAGGTGGGATTGAATGGGACATCGTGAGATTTCACCTTGCTGCTCAGGATCATGCCATTTAAAACTTATGAATTGTTTATTTCTGAAATTTTCCACTTAGTAGTTTTGGATTGCTGTTGACCGCAGGTAGCTGGAACCACAGAGCTAAGTGGTGGAAAAGGAAGGTCACCTGTAACCAGGAAATGCTGGTCCACCACGAGGGCTGTGAACAGCAAAGGGAGGGTTGAGCTCTCAGATGCGAGAACCAGCAAAACCTCAGTGATCATCCAGCCCAAGCCTTTCATTTAAAAAAATCAGGCAGGGACCCACCCAAGGTCAAGGAGCTACTTCATGCCAGGGCCAGCATGAGAGAAGCCAGCCCTTGATTCTTAGAATAATGTTCATTTTGCCTAAGCTCCCTTTGTAAATCTGAAGGTGGTTCACAGACAATCTGGACATATCAGGACAAAAGTGTACTTGTTTTCTTGAGTAAACTCACATGTTTATTGTCAAGGATCTTCTTTTCCTTATGCCTTGATGATCTCATCTGTAGATGTCAAAAACTAATGGTTTTTATACCCTGATCCATGCAGAGGCACAATTACATTGTATGGATATACCCGACTAATTTAGCTATTCTCATATTGATTGACATGTAATTTGTATTCAGTTTTTAACAATGTAAACAATGCATACAGTGAACTTTTTAAAGGTTAGAATTTTAAAGTTTTCAGCTTACTATTGATTTATTGATCAGACATTTGTCAAGCATCCACTGTGTGCCTGGCACTGTGCCTTTTTTTTGTGACATCACCAATTAGAAGAAAAAATTCCGCCTGTCAGTTCACAAGGTAAAAATGGATTTCTGTATAAACTGCCCAACCTGTGATAACCTTCATCAAGAGAGCTATAATTTCAGGACAGCCTGCTCTGTGCAGCTGCTGGGTCCGACATTTCACAATCACTTACCCACAGATAGGTCACTAGTGTTCTCATTGTACAGATGAAGCAGCTGAGTCCTGCAGAGGGTGAGTAAACGACGCAAGGCCACGATGAATAAGCAGTATAATTGAGTTCACTCATTCATTCATCAAGTTTTTTTGTTTGTTTGTTTTCCAGGAGGATCTACTAACGCCAGACATTCTTCTAGAGTCACCCTGGGAAGTGATACAACGGTAAGTACACCAGATATGGGGCTTATACTTTGGATTGCCGACGATAAACAAGTAAACAGAGGTAAAAATGCGCAGTCATGAGCTGCATAATGATATTTCAGTCAACAGTGGACTGCAGAGATGAGAGTGGTTCCATACAGTTATAATGGAGCTGAAAAATTCCTGTTGTCTCGTGACATGGTAGCTGCCATAATACCATAGTACAATGCATTATTCACATATTCGAGGTGATGCTGGTGTAAACAAACCTACTGGGCTGCCAGTCATTGTAAAAGTATAGCACACCTGGCGGGTATAGCTCAGTGGATTGAGCGTGGGCCTGTGAAGCAAAAGGTCGCAGGTTCGATCCCCAGTCAGAGCACATGCCTTGGTTGCAGGCCAGGTCCCCAGTAGGGGGCATGCAAGAGGCAACCACACATTGATGTTTCTCACTCTCTCTTTCTCCTTCCCTTCTACTCTCTCTAAAAATAAAGTAAATAAAATTTTTAAAAAAGGATAGCACATGTCACTACGTATAGTACATAATACTCGATAATGATAATAGACAACTATGTTCCTGGTTTATGTATGTCCTGCACTATACTTTATTATAATTTTAGAACGTGCTTAGTCTGATTATAAAAAAGTTCACTGCGAATCAGTATGCCATGCCGTGCTGGCGTCAGTCTCATACGTCTCATGCTTACTGCGTCTCATGATTGCATCATTTTCTCTTGTGCTTGATCTGACCTAGTGTTATTTTGTCCAGTAATGTGCTGTACAGGTTTGTAGCCTAAGAGCAATCGCTGTATCACATGGCCTGGGTGTGGAGTTGACCACTTCATCGAGCTTTGTGTGAGCGCACTCTATGTTGTTCGCACAGAGACGAATCACCTAAGGACACATTTCTCAGAATGCATCCCTATCATAAAGTGGCATATGATGGTCATTACGAATTGTGCTATGAAGGAAATGATGGGTGTGGTGATAGAGAGTATGGGGGGCAGGGGCAGAAGGAGGATCCCTGCTTCGATTGGATGGTCAGAGGCCTTTCAAAGGAGATGACCTATAGTTGAAAGCATGGAAAGCGAAGGCAGAATTCCTGCAGCAGAGGCCACTGCTGATCTGAAGGCTCTGTAGTGGGAAAAAGCATGGATGCCGGAGGCACTAGCTGGAAGGACTCTGATGTGGCTTCAGGGAAAGTGGTGAGGTCAGGGTGATACAGAATGAGGATGGAGAGAGGGCAGCTCTGAGCCTGTGAGATTTCCTAGACCCTGGAGAGGCATATGGATTTTATTCGAGGAGGTAGAATGGTCTTATTTATATTTTAAGTAATCACTTTGGCTTTTCTATAAAGAAGGGTCAGAGAGAGGAAAGAGCGGAACTATTGAGATGAGTAAGGAGAACGTAGCAATTACCCAGGTGCAAGGTAACCAGAGCTCAGGCCAAGGTGGTTGTATTGAAGAGGGCAGGAAGAAGGAAGATCTATCTGATTTTTGGTGTTACAAATGACAGGAGCGTGTGACCCCAGGGTCCGCCTTTCCCTGTGTCACAGAAACCTCCCTGGCTGGGAATGGGGGAAATCTTATGGAAGATTCTTATTTCTGGAAACCTTTGTCTTCTATGTTGGCTTCTGAAAGTTGAACACTCTTTCAAAAGACTTGAAAATTCCCTTGCCCCCAGTTACACCACCCACATTTATGATGCACTGGTGACGCATTTCTGAAGACCAGGGATACTGCTCACACTAACTCCCGACTTCTTGCATGTTGCAAATGCACAGCTCGGTGAACGTGACTTCCTGCTGTTCGTGGCTTACAGCGCTGCAAGGGATGACTTTCCGTGCGGCAAAAACTGGTAATGGTCTGTTATTTTGAGTCACAAAGAGTTGGGTGGCAAAGCGGGTGGGGATGGAGATCCTAAAAGCTTTGAAAGCATTATTGGACTTGGAGAATGTGAAGGGACATTTCTTTTTTCTTCTTTTTATTTAAAAATGCTTTCTTGTATTATTTTTCTCTTTTCTCAAAACAATGAATATTGATTACCAGAAAATGAGAAACTACAAAGAAGAACGAAACCTGTAACTCCATTCACTCCGGGTATCCACTGTAATGCTTTAGTGCGTATAAAGTTAACTTCTGAACAATCATTCTGTCCTACTTTTATTAATATTCAAAATCAGTCATGCTCATTATGGACAGTTAAGAGAATAGAGAAAATTACAAAGAAGAAAGTAACTTCCTATCCAAGCACAGCCGTTAGTAACATTTTAGTAAGTTTCCAAGTCCTTTTTACTACAGATTATGTATAATTGATATCATACCATCTATTTATTTTTCCACCTAATATTGGTACCTAGCAATTTCCTATGTTGTTACAAGCTCTTCACCGTTACCACTTTTAATCACTACATAAAACTGAATTCAGTTCTGGCTACAATGTGCCTTGAATTCCTAACTGTAAAACAATAAGTACATATAAAAATAACACCCACCTCACTGGACTGCTGTGGGAATTACACAGGTTAGGTGAGCGGACGAGCACAGGGCCTGATGCCTGGCGAGTATTCAACCAGTGTTCACAGCTGTCATCGTTTCCTTCCTATAAATGAAGTCAACTTTGTTTTTCATAATTAAATGTAAATCCTTAAAGAAAATCTGTGGGTATAAAGCTCTTTCTGTATAGATTAGTTCCATTTCTTTTAGAGTTAATTCCTAGAAGTGGACTTAGTGGGTCAGACAGTGGGCATAATGTTAAGGAGCTTAACATTGTGTTTGCAAGTGTCCCCATAAGGTTATGTTGGGCATATTGAGATCTGAGGTGTCATGAGTGGCTGCCTTGTTGACAATAGCCATGAGCAGATAGGTAGTGTCATAGGAGATGACCCACAGGGTTAATATTCTGTATTTAGAACAATATTTATTCTCAGTTACCACATGGGGGAGAGGGAGAAACGCCTTCCTAACTGGCTGTATCAGAATCACCTAGGAGGCTTTTTAAACATTTAACTCTCTCTTCTGCCTCCTCAGCATCATTATATCCCTGCCATGACAGCCTGGGGCATGCTTTTTTCTTCTGAAAAACTCACCACCTTCTCCCTCGGAAATCACTGATATAATAACCACTTTACAGATAGAGCTGTATCATTTCCTTCAGATGTGTTGGATGGGAAATTTTGAGCAGCAATCATTGGTTTAGGTGATGGCATATAGTTGTTAGGACTCAGGGTGTGAAGCAAAAGGAGAAACTGCATCTGTCAATTTTGAGGAAGACTGTTTGGTGCATTCCTGAGGCTGCCCTTAGTGGTCACAGCTTTGCTCTGGGCCCCACTTTAGATGACCTGGGAGACTACCTGCTGAATTTAAAGTGTATGGCGAGTAAGCCTACCACGGAAACACAATGACCTTTTGATTCAACTCAGATCAATTTTCAGGCCCTGGGCTGTTCCCTTTTAATTCCTCTATCCTCAGACTAGTGAACTCAGCTTAGCTGCTTTTTTCTTTATCAGAGCTGCTATTCCTCATCTACCTCCTCTTCCTCCCTAGACTGACTATGGATGGCACACAGCTTTTTGGGTTCTCCTTTCCATGTGGTTTGGGTGGGGCTTAGCTTTCCCCAGCCCCAAATCTGGCCAATCAGACTATCTCGTCTCCTTGGCCACAATGATTGGTGCAGAGGCAGGCACATGACCCAAACTACGTCAGGAAAGACAGAAGAGGTATAAGCTGTACAGATGATGTTAGTACCAGCTGCTGGAAGCCATTGTGAAGCTTTCTGCCAAAGGAGAGAATGAGGCCAAATGGCAGAGAAGCAGAGCTGAGATGTGGAAGGAGAGATGGGGAGCCCAAGGACATTGTTTCAGCTCCTGGTTTTAGTTGTAGAAGCTGGAGGCTTCTTTTGATTCTCCTCATGTAGTTGTTTGTTTATCTTTTGTTTACAGTCAAAAGCAATGGTTCTCCCAAAGAGGATCCATGGCTGAATAAATATCAGCATTAATTTACTTCATTATTATTTTTTAATTGAGGTATAATTGACTTATAACATCATGTTAGTTTCAGGTGTACAACATAATGGTTTGATATTTGTCTGTATCACAAAATGTTCACCACAGTAAGTCTAGTTAACATCTATCACTATATGTAGTTACAATTTTTTTCTTGTAATGAGAACTTTTAAAATCTACTCTCTTAGAAACTTTCAAATATGCATTACAATATCATTTTAAAAAATTTTTATTGAATTTATTGGGGTGACATTGGTTAATAAAATTATATAGGTTTCAGTTGTACAATTCTGTAATACATTATCTGTACATTGTATTGGGTGTTCACCACCCCAAGTGAAATCTCCTTCAGCACAATATTATTAAGTATAGTTACCATGCTGTGCTCCATGACTTATTTATAACTCTAAGTTTGTATCTTTTGACCACCTTACCCATTTTACCCATCCCTTACTGCTCCACTCTTTCCCCAACCCCTCCTCTGGCAACTACCAATCTGGTCTTTGTATCTATGAGGTCGGTTTGTAGTTGCTGTTTTCAGATTTCACATATAAGTGAGTTTATACAGAATTTGTCTTTTTCTATCTGGCTTATTTCACTTAAGATAAGGCCTTTGAGGACTATCCATGTTGTTGCAAATGGCAAGATTTCATTTTTTATGGCTGAATAGTATTCCAATGTGTGTGTGTGTGTATATATATATATATATATATATACCACATTTTCTTTATCCATTTATCCATCAATGAACACTTAGGCGGCTTCTATATCATGGCTATTGTAAATAATTGTGGTCGTGAACATGAGGTGCATATATCTTTTTAGGTTTTTGTTTTCTTTAAATAAATACCCAGAACTAGAATTGCTTGATTGTAGGGTAGCTCAATTTTTAATTTTTGAGGAACTTTCATACTGTTTTCCATAGTGCCTTTACCCATTTACATACCCAATGACAGTGTATAAGGGTTCCCTTTTCTTAACATCCTCAACACTTGCTATTTCTTGTCCTTTTGACAATAGCCATTCTAACAGCTGTAAGGTGAGATATCTCATTGTAGGTTTGATTTGCACTTCCCTGAGAGTGTGATATTGAGCATCTTTTTATGTACTTGTTGGCTATCTGTATGTTTACACCATTTTACTTCTTGATGAGTAGAGAATGTTATGCCCACTCATAATTCCTGGTGGGCATGGACACAGGGAGTTGGAGAATTGTAGTGCTCAACAAATATTGAGATAGTAAGTATTAAATGATTGAGTGAATGAATGAATGAATGACTGAATGAGTCAATGACATAGTATCCCTAACTAATTCAGTTTCAGAGTCAGAGTTTTAAAAATTAGATCATTAACCAAGAATGGGCAGGAGAGGTTTGATCCATGACATTTGATAAGATTGGCTGGCTGTTAAGAGCTCTGGACAGTCAGATTCAGGTGACCTGAAATACAAAGTTCCAGGTAGTGAGCGCACAGTAGCTCATGGTTGGTTTTACTGTGCGTCAGAGCAGTACCTCCAGGCACCTGGCACTGTCCTCGTTGTCAGGATTGAATCTTAGGAGCATTCCTATTTTTACCTCCAGGACAAGGTCTCTGTCTCCTCTTAGATTCCTCCAACTGCCCTGGACTGGGGTTTTTTCCATAGGTGGTGAGAGGAATGAGAATCCCAGGGCATTCATACCATAAAGCTCTTCAGAGATTAAAGTTGATAAAAAGATTTGGACATTTAACTCGCTAATTATGTTGATGAGGATCCTAAGCTCCAGAAAGCTAAATTACCTCACCAAAGGTCACACGCCTGGGAAAGAACTAGGCATAACCCTACATTCCATGACTAACTAGTAGCTCTGAGACCTGGGGACATGCATGCCCTCAGGTGCAGCCGACTGCAGACCTATTCATCTCAGTGGGGGAGGCGGGGTGAGGGCAGGATTTCTCACAAAGCTCTCCATTTGATTGTAATATGTTGCAGGGTTTAGAACGACTTCGATGTCCTGTGTTTTGCTCTTAAACTTCCAAGGCCCTTTGTGACATCAACCCAAAGTGTGAGACTCAGTTCTGGTCTGAGTAATGCCCTGATGTGGGGCCAGCTCGGTTTTCCTGTGCTTTATGATTAGACAGACAGACACGTGGAAAGATTTTATTACTAATAAGCAATCTTATACCCCATATCTCGTGTCCTCCCAGTAATATTGTATTACCACTATATTTCCCCACAGAAACAAACACCCAGAGAGGGAAAATCACTTGTTTGAGGTCACCCTGGCTGTAGACAGCAGCTTGAACCCAGCCTCTCACTCCAAACTATATATTGTTCCACACTGAGTTTTCTTTTTGAAAAATATTATCTTATTTTTTTTGAATAGGTAGATCACACAAAGGGTAAAAATTCAAAAGCTACAGTGAGTTAAAAGTAAAGTAAGTCCCCCATGCCCTGTCCCAGTATCCCTCTGTTGACTTTTTCTCTGCAGAGATACCTGCTACCTGTTTCTGCACGTGCATTCAGAAGTTGTCTGTGCATTTTGAAATGCCTACATATGTATTTCCTCACTCCTACCCCCATGAACGCTAGCTTAGTGTTCATGCACAGCACCTTTATTTTAATTTTATTTTATTATCCTTACCTGAGGACATTTTTCACTGCTTTTTTTAGAGAGAGAAACATCGATGGGAGAGAAACACTGATTGGTTGCCTCCCATATGCACCTGGACCGGGGCTCAAAGCCACAGTCCAGGTATGTGCCCCGACTGGGAATCAAACCTGCAACCCTTTGGTTACGGACCAGTGCTCCAACCAATAGAGCCACAGCAGCTAGCACGCACCTTTGTTTTTTTTTTTTTTCAAAGAATATATTTTGGAGTTCTTTCCACCTTGGTATATACAGAGCTGCCTCATTCTTGTTAAATGTTGCATAGAATTCATCGTCTGGATGTGTCATATATTATTTGACCAGTTTCAGTTTGACATATATGTGAATGTTGTTTATAAACTTTCGTTTATAAACAATGCTACAATAAATATCCGTATACAGTATAAATATATATATATCATTTTGGCATGTGGGAGTATATCTGTAAGCTAACTTACTACAAATAAACTTGTCAGTAGAAGGATATGCACACTTAAGTTTTTGATAGATCTTCTCAAATCGCCCTATGCAGAGGCTGCGCTGTTTTGCAGTGCCGACGGAAATGCCGGTGACAGTGTGTGCTTCTCCACGTTCTTGGCTACAGTGTGGTTAGTCGTTTGATCTTTGCCCGTCTGATGGGTGAAAAACTAGTAACTCATTAGGATGTTATTGTTTTTAAATTTTTTGTTATCGTTGACATACAATATTTTATTAGTTTCAGGTGTACCTGAATTTTACTTTGCACAAAGGAACTTTGAAACTTAAAAAAGCTTTAAGAGATCGGATTACAGAGTGCAATTCTGAACGTCAGAGCACTTGGACTATCTCTTGCTTCCATTTTTGGGAAGCAGTTAGTGTAATTCCTTCCTTAAACTAGAATGATCTTCGAAATTTAGAGTCTTGCAACCCTAACATGTTTTCTGGTGTGGGTTGATTTTAAAGGGAAGTATAATTATTAAATAGCTATTATGTGTCAGACCCTCTAGAGGTGCTTTCATGAATATAGTCTCATCCATATAAAATGGTCCTTATAGCCTTATGTGATAGATATTATGACCCACAGGTTTCAGTTGAAGAAACAGAAGCCAAAATAATACTTGCCCAAAGTCCCAGAGCTAGTAAGAGGCAGAGGCCTGTGCAGCCTGTATAACTTGATTAGAGTCTGCACTTATTTTCCCATTATAGCATGCCACTCCTTGAATAGGATTTAAAATTTTTTATTCAAATCTTTGGTGGAATACTGAACAGTTCCCAGCTCCTAGTCCTGAACTATGCTTCTCAAAACTCTTCCCCACCTCAATTATTTTACACACTGAATTTGCTCTGGAGTCTCTCATAGGCCAACCTGCCATCTCCCTCCTTTCACCCCAGCTGCACTTTCTCCTCCTGTTCCAACTGGTTGTGATAAAAAACAACACACACACATAACATGAGATCTAGCCTCCTCACGACTGTTAAGAGTACAGTGAAGTATGAACTGTAAGCACCATGATATACAGCAGACCTCTGGAACTTTGTCAGATTACATAACTCCAACTTTATACACATTGGACAGCAACTCCCCCTGCCCCTGGAAATCACCCCTCTGTTCTCTTTTTTTGTGAACTTGGCTATTTTGGATACCTCATATAAGTGGAAGCAAGCATTATTTGTCCTTCTGTGACTAGCTTATTTCACTGAGCACAGTGTCCTCAGTGTCTATAATGTTCTACGCCCCCTCATGTCACTATTCCCATCTTTTATGTAATTCAACTTGATATCTTTTTCTTTTCTTTTTAATTATTTTATTGTTGTTCAATTACAGTTGTCTGCATTTACCCCCCTCCACTCCCCCCCACCCTAGCCCTCCCCACCTACCTCCCTTGCTTCCACCCACCCCCCCACCCCCCGCCCTTGGTTTTGTCCATGTGTCCTTTATAGTGGTTCCTAAAAACATTTCCCCTCTTCCCAACTTGATATCCTATTAAGTTCTTCCTATGCCTCTTGGTCATAGCTCCACTCATTCTATAGATTCTGTGTTTTTAAAACATAGGAACTGGCCCAGCCAAGGGAGATGGAGACCTAAATGGAAAATAACAGAGATTCCTTTATCGGGAGTAGATTATACACATGCACTTATTGAGTTACTTTTGTAATAGCCACTAATACATGTCTTAGACAAGAGAACTGCAGTTTTAATGGAGAAGATGAGAGTAACAGTCAGACTAAAATAGACAACGGAGGCACAATTGGAACATGGTGTATCCTAGACCAGCAATATCCAACATGGCAGCTGTTAATCACATGTGGCTACGGAGCATTGGAAATGCAACTGGTTCAAATTGACATGTGCTGTAAATGTAAAGTATATACTGGATTTTGAATAAAAACTTAGAATAAAAAGAAAATGGAAGTATTTTACCAGCAATGTTTAATACTCATTATATGTTGAATAGGTATTATTTTGACTACATTGGGTTAAATAAAATATACTACTAAAATTTTACATTTTGAAATGTAAGACAGGGAAAATTAAACACATACGTGGCATTGCATAGTATTACTGTTGGACAGAGCTGTTCTAGAAGGACTTTCAGTAACCAGAGGGCAAGACGAAGGCAAGGTGCTAGGGCCTGAGAAAGGGCGAGGGTCAAGGAGGGGGAAGGACAAACTGGGACAAAGGGGCCCTGAGGTCACACTTCCTTAATTTCTCAGTGGTCCTGAAAGGCTGTTCTGACTGTGTTACATGTACCAGACAAATATCAGCACACTCATATGCATATTTTATAATTAATTCCATAATTTGGCTTTAAAAATAACTTATCCCTTTGTCCCTTTGGCTTCTTGATGACTTCATAAATTTCTAGTGCTTTAAGACAACTAGTTTGTGGTAACTTCATACAGTAGTCCTAGGAAACCAGTACACTGGGCAAGAACAAATTTAGTTGTAGGAATAATAAGTGGAATACCTTAAAATCTTGGAAGTTTGATGAATTCATTCGACAGAGTATTCGCCAGCACAGGAATGGCCGTGTGACTGCAGCTTACACAGTGACGGTACCTTCTCTCCTCAACAGTGTCGACAGGCTATTCATGGCAGCACCGCTTTGTGAAACATTTGATTCACACTTACTTCGTGCTTCTAGGGAGCTCACAGAAAATGAGAACACCTAAAGCCAGAGTTTAGTAGCGATTTTTGTAAGCAAAGTTACATTCCGTCTCTAAGTCAACTCGGTCAAAGCTCCTCCAGTATTTACAGAGCCTGACAGACAGGATGCTTCACAAAGCCACGCGTCTGAAGAATTTTTCCTTTATTCTCACAGATGACTGGAAGAGAAAGCTGTAATCAAAAACATACCCCTGTAGAAGCAGTAACCATTCTACTTATCGCACTGCTTTTAATAGAAAACACTGAAAACTAATTATCTAATTATAAGGAATGGCAAAATCAATTACAGTGCCTTTTATACTATAGAATAATAACCAGCTTTTTAAAATTCATGTTTTTGAAAAAGTTTTTAAAGGCATGAGCCATTGCTCGTATTGGGTCGAAAATAGGATAAGGAGTTGTCAGAGATCGTCACGTTATATGTGTAAGATTTTTGCATTTAACTGTGTGTGTCACACACTTACTGTATAAAAAAAGATCTACAGGGTAAACAAACGTACTCTCGTCAACAGATTTGCTTTTTGTGGCGGTATAAATGAGCAATTCTTAAACTACCTTCTGTGTATCCTAGGCTTCAGCAAGCGAGTCAATATTTGAGGGTAATGGAAGCCAGTTTCTTTCAGTGTTGCGGGGGAGGGGACACAAATGTAAAGGTGGAAGCTGAGCGTGCACTCAGCAAAAGCAACTCAGGCTCCTTGGAGAAACAGCAGATTCTAGGATTGGGTCAGGGAAACACAAGATGAATCATCTTGTGCCAGGAAGTAAGAAATTTCTTACACAACAGTGGTAACATAAAAAATACAGAAGCCAATTTAAAGAGCTCCCGCTGGCCAAATGTGGCACAATGTACACATCATAATAAATAATGACCATAATGGGTTATAGCCCATTAAATAAAATTCAAATCTACGAGATCATACTTATATCAATAAATGAGTAAATAAAAAATGAGACAGGAAGAGCCCTGGCTGGTGTGGCTCAGTGGATTGAGTGCCAGGCGCCTGTGAACTGAAAGGTTGCTGGTTCGATTCCCAGTCAGGGCACATGCCTGGGTTGCAGGACAGGACCCCAGTTGGGGCGTGCAAAAGGCAACCAATCAATGTACCTCTCACATATCGAAGTTTCTTTCTCTCCATTTTCCTCTCTCAAAAATTAATAAAAATCTTTTAAAAAATGAGAAAGGAAAAGAGTTCTTTAAGTAGTATGCCTAACAAATATTAAAGGAATGATAGAAATAGAAAAATCATTAATGGATGCTAAAACTAGTAGTTGAAGGTGTAATGAGGCATGGAATATTCACATAGTTTCAAAGTACCTCCTCATAAACCACTTACGTAGTCTAAGCAGGGGAACAGTGATGGCAGAGAAGAGGAAAGTGGCAGGCTCCACTTTAAGACACTGATTGGAGTTGACAAACCAGTGTCATTTGTCTCATGGTGAGACCCACTGAGGCGGATACAGCATTACTTTGGTACTCTGGCTGCCAAAAAAACAAAACCTAAATCTGATTGGACAAATCCAAATCAAAAGACACTGTACAAAATAACGAGCTTGTCCTCTCTAAAAATGTCAAGGTCAAACACACACACACAAAAGCTGAGGAACTGTTCCAAATTAAAGGAGATTAAGAGTTGTGAGAATTGAACACACCTAAGATTTACCATGGATCAAGAAAAGACAATCTATAAAGGATGTTTATGGGACAACTGACAAGTATAGATGGTAGACTGTGAATTGCATCAATGTTAAATTTTCTGAATTTGATAGCTGTACTGTGGTTATACAAGAGAATCAATGTCCTTATTCTTAATAAACACACATTGATATCTTTCACTTACTCTCAAATGGTTCATACCAAACAATATCCATAAATATAACTATACATGCACAGAATGATAAAATCGAGGAGGCAAAATGTATTGATACAAACCCCCATACGGTATGATCATAGGTTTGAAAAAGTAAAACATTAAAAAGTATTTATTTACCTGATTTATATACCTAGGAGAAAACTGGAAGGAAATACAACAAAATATTATCAGTGGTTATTCCCCTATTTGAGTTTTAGGGCTTATTATAAATGTATTTATACTTTCAAAATGTTCCGGCCCCCTACCACACTCAGCATAAAGCCCAATGCCTTTAAATGCCCACGGACCTCTCTAGAGGGAGGTCTCGTTTACTCCCACATCTAAACAGCCACCCTCCTCTTCCCCATTGTTCCTTCCCCCCCTTTTCTGTGTTAGCGGTGTTAGCTCCTTTTAATGGCAAAACTTTGGAAACAATCAAGCATCCAATCTCAAGGGATGGTTGTATATATTATGGCACTGCTACACTCTGGGAACCTGTACTGTGTGTTACTTCTTCAGAAGCGCCTGCTGTCCTGCCTGTGTGGTTTTTGGGTTTGTTTGGGGTTTTTTCGCTTATGATGAAGCTATTAAAACAAATTTATTTCTTTTTCTAGCTCTCTTCCCTTTCTTTTTGGGTAATTAGACATAGCCAACAGGACCCAGATTTCACGTCTCACTGCTTCTTAGCTTACTAGCTATAAGACTTTCCAGCAAATTTCAAGTCACTGACGCTCTAAGCTGCAGTTTTTCCATCCAGGTAGAGGGGGAAACAGTTAAATGCCTCAATGGCCAAATGTTGGTTTCATTACAAACTCTCATTTGCTACTTTTTTTGTGTGGCATCCTCTCACAGTCTCAAAACAAGCTGCTTAATCCTCTGTGCTCCAGAGGCTTTTTCTTCTTTTTCCTGAAAGAACATTTTCCAGGATGAGTGGGATTTTTTCTTTTCTTTTTATGTTTCTTTTCCTGGCCAGGCTGAGAGTTTTTCCATGAGCACAAATGTACCCCCCTTTGTCTCTGAATCCCCAGTGCCCGGCACAGAGTCTGGCCAACAGCAGAGCTCAATAAATGCTTATCGAAAGTGGGGGATTCCAAGTGTAACATTTTTTTCATAAAATCTTTTTTTTTCAGGTTTTAAAACTTTTTATTTGCATATTTAAAAAATTGTGCATTCCAATCATTCCAATCATCTTAACAAAAAGTTGGCACTCTGATGAAACCGTTTTACAGCCTGTGGGACGCTGTGGACTAGCTCAGTTTTCACTCTAGACATCACTGTCATCCCCCCCTCCCCTGCTTCTTCCTTCACCCGTATGCAAGTCCTTCCCCTTCCCTGCCTGTCTGTGGTTCTCTGATGTGAAAAAAGGCCGCAGTCATTTAAACTGATCAAATCTCTTTGCATCACACAAAGTTAAACAGCTAATAGAAGTAAAATAAGAAGGCAATGCTTGTGGAATATGCACTGCACAGTGCGTATCGGTGGCGTGTATCTCATTATTATTTGCCTGCTTGCTTCTCCTCTTCAGTTGTTTCTTTGGAAGGCAGTGGATGTTTCTCTTGTGGTTGTGTTTCCTTCAGCTGACTTACCGAATTTCTCTATCTCGTCCATATCGGGTTCGTCAGACATGGTGGCAGAGGAAGTGGAATGAGGTGCAGGACGAGAGGAGTCCCATCTGCTCACTGGCCACTGCCCAGCCTCATAAAAGTTTTTGATCCCCTCACTAGAAATAATTTTTCCCTCTGGTGGGAATTGAGAGCTCTGATCGCAGGCTGCCTCGAATCAGTTATTTTGTTTGTTTTATTTTTAATTTACCCTCCCACTCCCTCATGCAGTGCCCCAGTCATATGATTTCTGGAACTGCATCTTATTCATCTCGGAAACCCCAGCAGTGTCTGGCCCATGCATTCCATCATTTGTTTAAGATCCAATTCTTCTTGAGCAAGTAGCAAGGGATATGATTCACACATTTAATGTACTAGACGGTTTTTGCCTTTTTTGTGTCGGGCTGCTCAGCAAACCACTTCCCCATTACACAATGCACTGGAGGGTGGGGCTGCTCCCCGAGTTAGAATGCACTGGAGGGTGGGGCTGCTCCCCGCGTTAGAATCAGTCAGGGTTACCAGCAGTCATTCACCTTCCTCTGAAGAGCACATTAATTCACAACTTGACCCCAAATCCAGGCTTCCCTATTTAACCTGGAATATCCAGTTAAGAATCTGAATCACTATACAATGCACACTCTGAGCAGGGCAGGATGGTTAGAACCATCCTGAATGAGAAGATCAAGTGAAATAGGAATGCAATGATAGTTTTATAGTTCCTATGGTCACAGAGTTTTTCAAATGTTGTCTGACCCTGGCAGCAATTACCTTGCACTTGTACATACAGCTGTTTAAGATTAATTGCATTAGTTGGCAGTATATTATATTAAACTTACATTATGGATAGAGGGCAGCTGGATAGAGATTTTGCCAGGGTCCAGCAGCACCTTGGTGAATTTTTCACCTATTGAACAAATGTTTACTGAGTTTTTACCATGCAGTAGCTCTATGCTAGCAATGGCTGACAGATAAATAAGATAAACCCTACATGAGCTCTTATTTTTTTTCTTTCTCTAAATAATCTAAGTTGACTATATTTATCCTGGTCAACAAACTTGCACAATTGCTGTTGGAAATGAGGAGAATGTTTATAAAGTAGTTCAGGTGTTTTGATAGGCACTATGTAAGGGCTCTACGTGATTCTTCTCCAGCACAATATTAATGAGTTAAAAATCAACCATGAAATTGCATTTCTAGGGCTCTTTTGCATTTGAATTTAAGTTTTTTTTTAATAGTTGAATCCACTGAATCTCATTTGATTATCACTTTTTTAAATTAAACTTGTTTGCACCATTTAACAAAGAAATAGTGTTTTGATTACTCTTGGGATATAAATGCACCACTCTTTATAATGTTTCATGGAGTTGTTTTTCTTTTTTTCTTTTTATTGAGGTAACATTGGTTAATAACATTATATAAATTTTAGGTGCATAACATTGTAATTTGATACCTGTATGCTCTATTGTGTTTTTCTTTACCATTCATATTTCTTCCTCAATCTCACCAAACACTGGAACTAGAAGAGAATTGGGTGTCAATATTTGTCCAACATTTTAATTTGTTTAAATAACATTTGAAAGTGCTTCTTCTCTGAAGACCTGAGGTTCTGGAGAATTTTTACATACCAAACTGTATTTCATTACCAATTATTAATATTTAATTTCTTCATTTTCATTAAAGACATTATTGCCAATCAGAGCTTCCAATTAGTATGAGGTAACTAGAATTAGCAGTAGGCAGCGTGGTTATTGATTCTGGAATCAAATCACCTGGGTTTGAATCTTCCCTCCACTACTAACTAGCTGTAGTCTTGAGCAAAGTCCTTGACTTTCTGTGCCTCTTTTTCTCATCTGTAAGTTAATGGTAATTGTAGTATGCACCCCATAAAGTTGTGAGGATGCCTGCATTATCACAATCCCCAAAAAGAAAAGGGCCCCCTTTGTTATCCTATCAAACCTAATGGGTTTCTATTTAATATTAGTAGGGTTTTAATAAAATACTATACATACTTTAGCTTGTGCATTCTCATTACTACCTTTCAAGACTTCAGATGAAGTTCTAAGAACCGAGGTTGGGAGTTTCTATTTGAGAATAAATTTCGCTTTTAAAGATAAGGAGCTTGAAACCCAGAGAAGCGAATTGCCTGAGGACTCCCCAGCTAGAACCTGGAACTTCCAGATCATGGAATTGTGCATTTATCAGAGGAATCAGAACCTTGTTCCTAAAGCACCAGATGGTGGGTGAGCTGTGCAACCGACACCAGAGAAGGAGCTCAGAACACCACCGTCATGGGTTCGGCAGACACCAGGAGCAATCAAGTAGTGAAACTCCATTTCACCCGGAATAGCAGAAAACCCTTGACATCTCCAGAATTTGGAGATGCTAAACTGTCAAACATTACTAAAGTGTATATATTTCTCTAGAAAATGCATTAAAGAAGAACTGGGAAATGGAAGTAACCCCAAACAAAGTCTATAAATATTAGACAAACACAACTGACAAGGCTCTTCAAATAAATCTGCCACAGAAATAAACTTGACACTCTATTATGATATGACATCATTACTGAGACAAAGCAAACCATCAGCTCACCCAATGTGCAAAAATTCCTTACGACGATGGGTGCCAATGACCAACGCTGCCCATAAGGTGCTGATGCATGTAGGCCGTGTTGGGAACTGGTCACGCTGCAGGATGGAGTCAGCAAGGCCCTGCTGCGGAGCTCCCACACTGCCTGCAGACCCTGGGCCCACAGCTGGGCTCACTGGGCGCTACGTGACCTCATCAGCCAGTCCTGAAAGTTTCCCAGTCCTGCCATGACTGAATGTCATGAGCCTTCTGGGAAGTCCCTGAGGAGTAGGCATATGAAAATGACAAACTCAAGCATCCCCAGGGTCTGCTGTGCTCAGTGCTAGTGAAGACACATTAATACTACATATACTGCTGGGGGCACTGTAAGTGGACACAAACTATGGGGGGGGGTGGAATTTGATATTTTATTATTATAAGTTTAAAAAAACACCCATTTCCTTTGATCAGTAAGTCCATGTGTAGAAATCTTCTTTAAGAGAACAATTAGAGACACATTCAAACAGATATTCACAGCTTTCAAGTAACATTATACAGTAGCAATATGTAGGAAGTAATCTCAATGGCTGTCAACAGGAAAATGATTTAAAATTTATTGAATATTCATGCAGTGTAAAAATAAACAGCCATTACAAATGATATTTTAGAATAAAGCTTATTGATGTGGGAAAATACTTAGGATATAAGACTGAGTCAAAAAATCAAAATACAAATCTATACATGCACT